>CM021100.1:224105031-224401038 GCA_007115665.2 Sequoiadendron giganteum
GGGCTTGCTTTGGAATTTCGTTCAGACCTTCCAATCCTAAGAAGTCAACATGAAAAACATGTTTAACAACTTACCTTGCTTTTCCAAACTTCGCCTATGTGGCTGATGACTTTTATTTTACCCAAAATTGATGAAAAGAAAAGGGTTTATAAAGGAGCTTCTCAACTTTCTACCAATATAAATTATACTCTACTTTGAATCTAATAAATAATTATTTTTTATTTTTTATTAGAATTAAGACTAAAGTCCTAATTGATAGTCTGATAGAAAAACATCTATAGAATTCAAATGGTATCACATTTTTTGAATCCAAAACATGTGTCACGTTCTATGCTTGGCATACTATAGGATAAAAAAAAAAATGAATTCCATGAAGTTTTGACCAAGTTAAGGTGGTAAGACATACGCATTTTTACATTTTTTCAAAGTTGTAATAAAAAATTCATAATTAATTATCTACTTGAAAACAAATTACAAAAAAATATGCATCACATCCGAACATGAGTCCTCTATTTATATCTAAAATCTTATAAAAAATTATTATCATTTTATTATGGTTAGGGTGGTTAGACAGACACCTACTTCTTATTTTTTCCCTGAAATTTTAGAACTACTGCATTGAAATTTCAAATTTTCACCATATATATTTTTTTTTACAAAAAATAACCTAGTAGTTTAGAAACTACATTCAATTTGGTACAGATTCTATATTTATATATTTTTGAAATAGTATAGATAACTTATTCAATTTTTTACGTCAAGTTGCCTAACTCTAATTTTTCTGAATTTTCATTGCCACTTAAGGGCCTATTTTTTCCATGATGATCTTGCACATACCCAATTGATAACTTATATAAATTCGCAACTAAAGATTTAGTTGCTACAAGTCGGTTCCAACAAAATATGAAAACATTTGCAAATTGTCGGCTCAATCCATAATTAATTCTCAATGCGCGCCAACCAAAGTCAAACATAGCATTATGAGGACCCAAATCAACATGTTCGAACAAAAAAAAATTAAACAATTACTCCTCAAATATCTACAACACATTAATTTCACAAAATCGGCTTCTTGTATTGGTAAACAAGAAAATTAATCAATCAGATCTTCTAACTTGGATGACAATGAATACCCACCTTGATGATTCTTGGATAATATAGTGCGTACACCAAAATACCTTCCCTAAAATCCACAACTCAAAATGTTAACATGAAATTGTGTATGAGTTGATGAACAAAATTTTTTCAGATCCTCTACTCTTGCTTGACAATTAATTACAGAAATTTGATTTGACTTCCACTATGAGGAAATGCTGATGTTTGGATCGAATCACTAACTAGGGTTTCCATAAATGACAACACCAAAGAGCATTTTCAGTTTCTCTTTCCAACAATCTCCCCTTTGGCATTGATGGTAACACTTAGAGAAAAATGACTAAGTGTTGGATCATGAATTACACTACCAACTTTCAAAAACTCCAAAACAAAACCCCCCTGAGATGATTAAGGAATTTTTCACTGTCCCATTCTCCCCCTTTAACATCAATGGAAAAGGCATGAATCTCCATACAAAAAATCAAACAATATTGTAATGAACATACTGCATATGTACAAACACGCTACTTCAACTTACATAAACTTGAATAGATCTGCAAAATTATTCTTCAACGGGTTCAAACTCGAGTCCCAAACCTTCTTGAGACTCTCTAAGATAACCACATGAACACAAAATAAGTATGATTGCATCTCTATAGATTCAAGGTTTGTCGGATCACTGACCGCCATAACATCTTATGCTTCCTTCAAAGCACTCCACATTGTTTCCATCTTAGGACCAATTAGTCCTCTAATCTCACAAACTCTTTCAACCATTTTAATTTTTTCATGCTTCAAAATTTTGATCTTGTCAAGAAGGGATATGACTTGACCTTCTTAATTTTCAATAGAGATAGTGAGAGGATCGAATGCTTGAGTGACATCTACTAATTGTTTCTCACATTAATTTTTTTTTTTTTCAAAGTCCTCAGTGAACTTCGATAAAGATAGACATGACTTATAAATGTTACCACCTTTAGTCAAAGAACTTTGAATGTTATTCATACAAGTAGCTACCAAAGATTTATCCCTTTATATCATCCCTTTCAACTTACAAAACCTTTTATCATCAAACTCCTTTTGTACCTTTTATTTCTGAAGGGACTCAAAATGAGTACTTACAACATTAATAAGTTTATTTAGCTCACTGAAGGGAGAACCAAATGGATCCTTAACATATGTAGGTGTGATATTTTCTAGAATATCGGATGCAATATTCAACAACTCACTATCTTTGATATGTGATTTCAGAATGTCTTGCCTTTCCTTGTTCTGAGCGAATGAAGCTACCTTCATCTTCTCAATAGGGGATAAAGTATCCAAATTGATAGGACCTTTTAATAGTTCATAATCAAATTCTTCTTGTTGTTCTTCCAAAAACTCCTTTACTACCTTAGCACTATCTCTTGATTTCATAGGAACTTCCTTTACTTCAACATTCTTTTCCTCCAACACTGTTTCCTCAACTACAAATTTTTGCTTGACTTTAGGAATCTCAACATCTTCAACCAACACAACCTTAGGAGCTTTAGTCTCCATAGGTACTTTTATACTATGCACATTAAGAGGAATCTGAGTGTCCTTAATTGTATCTTCTTTTTCTTCTTCTGCTACCAGACCAGATGAAATATCTTCATTAGCCACTTCTTCAGAAACAACATCGATTTTGTTTCTCAACAAAACTTCTTTTAGAATTTTTTCAGTTTCTTTTTCCACTTCTTTAGTCTGACCAACCATGAGCTTTTTTACTCTTATTTTTCTCTTGAAGTATTTCTTAGCAGCATTTAGAATTATCCTCATCTCCTCAATAGACATCACCAGACATAAGTCTACAAGAATTCATTCACTCAACTGCTCATCTCCAATTCTTGCATTTACTCTTCTCATTTCCAAAATTTCATAAAGAATTTTGGGTAATGTAGACATTATTTCAATAAGTGCCTTGTTGAAATTATTCAATTACTTTATTGATGCTTCCTCAAGAATTATTTGACAAGCACTGTCAAAGGTGTCATACCATTCACAAAGGGGCCTAAGGTTACCATCCTTAATCAAAGCATTCTCCACTTCTGATAGAGACATACTTGTTTTGTCTATTTTCATCTTTTTCCTTCCTTTCTCTTCATCGGAGGGCTTGTCCTTAGAGACTAATGATTCCTTTTTGCCCTTTTCCTTGATTTCTCTTATCTCTGTATCTTCAAAAACAACAACATAAACACTTTTTCTTTTATCCTTCTTCCTCTTTCCTTCTCTACCAAATGACTTCACTTCAGATTTTGCAGTTTTTCATTTCTTTGCAGAACCGGAAGGAAGAGTAGAGCTTCTTGTAGTTCTATTTTGGGTAGAGGGTGCTGTTGAATTAGGAGATTTAGTTCTAACTGGCTCTCCTACTTCAGCTTGTTCTCTCTTTCTTCTAGCTTCTCTCATAGCTTCTGCAAATATACCTATGCTCTCTACAAATATTTCTAATTCTTTTCTTACTCTTCTGACTATCACAAGTTTCCTTAGTTCATTGTGCACCTTTATATTCTTTTATGAAAAATTATCAATCTTTCATTCTGTTGGATCCTGAGGTTTACTCAATAGATGTCCAACATACACTTCCAAAATATGTTCCTCAACTTCATAGCCCATTGGTATAATCCACACTGTTCTAGAATATGTAGCTTCCATCAAGCATTTATCAATGTCAACCATAAAAAAAGTAGTGTCTTTGTACTTCTCCACAATAGATGTGGGAATACTTTCCCTAGCATGCATCATACTCTGAAATTTTTTGAAATAACCCCATATTGCATTATTATTTGTCTTACTATCAGAAAATCTACACAAGATATCTCTAACTTGAGCAGCTATAGGTCTATTACCTTGCCATTGTACTTTTCCAAATCCTGGAACTTCATTCATGAAGTAAAAGAACAAACACAATAGTAGATTACCATACTTGAAGAAATTCTTATTATCTTTCTTTATTTTACCAAAATTCTCCATCAACTGGATTTTGAGTAACTCACATAGATCGTACTCTGCATTCTCCTTCAGTATTTGATACATTGCATAGATAGTTGTGTCGGATACAAAATTATCTTAGCTAGAATGATATATTTTGAAACCAATGACCATAGATCCAAATCTAACATCCACATAAATAATATCATCAATTTTCATAGCTCTTTTATCAAACTTTGAACCGGTTGCATTAGTAACTATTGGATTCTTCACAGACTTCAATATTGGCAACCCACTAGAGGAATTTAAAAAAGTAACAACTCTTATAGCTTCTTTTTTAATCTTAAAGGGTTGATCCAACCACATATATTCTACATGAACTCGGCTCAAAATATATCAAACCCACTCACTTTCTTCAAACATGGGAAATTTTACAATTTACATGAATTTCTTTTCCTCTAGGGTTTTGAATTCAGGTTTGACACATAAATCATCTTCTATAATGTGTTTGAAATACAAATTCAACAATTGTGAGCTCCCTAATTCTTCAATGTTTTCATGAATGTATGCCCTAATGTCTTCAATATGCAAGACGATGTACAGAATAGAAGAAAATGCACCTAAGGGATCTTTCTCAATAGATTTGAAAGGATGCCACTTGAATTTCAGATGGGGTCTATCCTTGATATCAACTACCAATGGAGTATCCATTTTAAAAAATTCACAAGTTCACAAGTTTTCACGGTAAATACCTTTTTTTCAATTTGGGGTTTTATCACTGAATCACCTTCACACTTGAATCTTCACCAAATTTTGCAAAATTTCACTTCAGAGCTCTCCAAACTTCTTCTTTTCAAAGTGAAAAAGTGGCAAATGAAGAGTACAAATGACCTTTTATCATTCGCACACCTAAATTTTTATCACAATAAATTCCTTTGCCCTAACTCATCCAGATACCTTGTTTCCATGCACTATGAAAGATAACTCTTCTGCAGACCTTCAACTTAGCATAAATATTCTCTCCAACTATTTCTAAAGCATCTGTGGATCATCAATGCAATCACTGCACTCATCCATATTCTAATATTAACTACCAACAATGGGTTTGAAGGTTTTTCTTGAAAACTCCCCCTAGGCCAGAGGCCTTAATATAATTCCCGAAGGAATTACTAGAACCAGATTCTGGTGTCGGCTCATTTTCTGCAATAGAGGGACTCTTCTCCACCCATGTCTTCTTCATTTAATTCCTAATTTCACCTGTAGTGACTTTCCCTTTTCCCTTTTCATCCTTTTGTATGTTTCTCCTTTGATTTACCAGACCTTTTCTACTTCTATAGAATCTAGCAATGTGACCAATTTTTTACAATTGTAGCACACCACATTTCTTTGTCTATACCAGTTGTTCTATTCATTTTCTCTTGATTTGCACTAGTTAGAAATATGGCCAAATCTATTGCATGTATAACATCTGACATTTCTATTGAAAATTTTGTTTGACATATTTTTGCATTCAATTGACCTATGACCATACTTATTGCAATTGAAACACTGACCAAAAAATGATGGACAACTTGAGTTCATTCTACTTCTGCATTGAGTAGCCATGTGACCAAATTTATTGCACACAAAATAGTAACCATTGAATCTTTGAGCATTAGGTTGTCTTACCGGATACCTTCCATCTTTGTTCATTTGATTTCCTTGTCTAAATATCCTTTGTCTAGATTTGGAACTTTCTCCTTCCTCATATCCAAGACCTTTCTTGTCACCTTCAATCCTATGAATTTTAATCAGTTCATCAAGCTTAGTTGAGTTAATATTGATCTTCTTATATTCATTTGCAGTAGCAAGTTCATCTTTGAGGGTAACAACCTGTCTCCTAAGCTCTTCTTCACTATTTCTAGATTGATACAATTTAAGTGCCAGATTAATGAATCCATCATTAATTCTATTGCATTCTTTAGATTTCTCTTTCAAGGAGTGAGAAATATTCTCTCCATTCTTCTTTTTGTCTTCAATCTCCTTGGTCGTCCTCATCATAATTGATTCAATCTCATGCTTTAGGATTGTATTATCTCTGGTAAGCCTTTTCACATTCTTTTTTCTTTTCCTTCAGGGCTTGACTTAGTTGTTCATCTTCAATTCTCTTACTATCTTCTTGCTTGATTTGATCAGAGAGTTCCTTTCTCTTCTGCCTGGACTTATTAATTTTATCTTTTAATGACTCAATAAATTTTTCAGCATCCATGAGGTTTGCTTGCAATTTCCGAACTTCATATTTTAACTTATCAAGATCATCTAGGGCCACTAGAAGTTATTGAAGACTGCTTGAATCCATTGAATTACTTTCCCAAATCTTCCCCAAGTTGTCAAACTTCTTATGAGGAACTAAACTCTGATTCCAATTGGAATTAGGGAACACTGAGAGGGGGCGTGAATCAGTGTTATACAATTTTAAATTTATTAACTTGATCCTTAAAGCACTTATAACATTCAACCAAAATAAATATGCATGAACATATTAATACAAACATCCACAACACCATAACACAAATATTTTTATGTGGAAACCATATTAGGGGAAAAACCACGCTAGAATGCCA
Source organism: Sequoiadendron giganteum (assembly GCA_007115665.2). Taxonomy (NCBI): domain Eukaryota; kingdom Viridiplantae; phylum Streptophyta; class Pinopsida; order Cupressales; family Cupressaceae; genus Sequoiadendron; species Sequoiadendron giganteum. Next base: position 224,111,679 of record CM021100.1, read on the forward strand.
ATCCACAATATGAGTATACTCAAAAATAAGTGTTTACAAAAATGGGAATGCACTTGCATTCAGGCACACTACCTAGAGCTCACTGCTCAGAAATTAAGACTCACTATCTTACAAGATATTCAGATTAAATCCATCTGAAAGATTTGAATTGAGAGAATAGAATCTACTAATACCCGATTACAGTTCTAGTTAAGTACATTAGTCAATTTTTGCTCTTCTACTCTACTCTGCTTCTATTCGCATCACAAATCCTTGTATGCACAAGTAAAAATATGCATAATCTCTCTTCAATCTTTATGATATTCACAACTTGCATCAACATTGTTCACATCTATATCAAAATGATATAATTGATCACTTATATATATCTATAACTAAAGATTTAATTGCTACAAGTCGGCTCCAATAAAATATGAAAACATTTGCAAACTGCCGGCTCAATCCATAATTAATTATCAATGCACACCAACCAAAGTCAGCCATAGCATAGTGAAACACATTAATTTCACTAAGTCGACTTCTTGTACTAGTAAACAGGAAAATTAATCAACCTAATATTCTAACTTGCATGCCAATGAATGTGCACCATGATGATTCTCAAATAAGATAGTAATTACACCAAAATACCTTCCCTAAGATCCACAACTCAAAACGATAACATGAAATTTCATATGAGTTGAACACAATTTTGTCGGATGCTATGTTCTTGCTTGACAGTTAATTACAAATTTTTTATCTGACTTCTAGTATGAGAAAATGTTGACGTGTGGATCAAATCACTAACTAGGGTTGCCATCAATGACAACACCAAATATTGTTTGTAGTGTCTCTTGCCAACACTTTCATCTAGAATTTCCTAATGCTATCATTTAGAAAAAGGTGTTAAATGAAATGAGAGCTAAATTCAAAAACATGACTGCAAAGGAGGGTCGGGAATTGGTGAGAACTAGTGGAATCTTGTTGCTGCTAGAATGGGATCTATATTTAGCTATAGCTTTTGACACAATCAATAAATGTGATAGACTTCTCTATGATACAAATGAAGAAGTTGCACTGGCACTACAGGGGTCTTCTTTTAGTGTGGAATGGGAATCCTTGGCTATATGGTCTTTAGCCCCAAGCACAATAAGTCATATATTTGATGAGGGTGCAACCCGAGACACAAAAAAAATCACACAGAAAAACTAACAAATCTTATTATTTTCAAAGTATGAAATTCCTACATGCAGAGGATCTCAAATCCTCCAGTTTTGCAATACATGCAAATTACAGAAAGAAACTACAGAAATTCCCCTATTCGCAGCATGCGATCTTCTTTCCCCAAAAACTGCCTAAAAGAAACAGTAACTCGCCCATAAATAGCCCGTTTCTTTGTTTGGAGCCAAAAACGGGATTCAAATTATGCACCAACTTTCGGAAGCCCTAACTCAAGATCTAACCGTCAGATCTTCAATGATAATACCTTTTCGGAAAGCTCTCGCGAAGATCTCTTGCCGGAAAGTGGGGCCTAAAGGCTAACCACTTTCGTATTCCGCCAATTTTTCAGGCCCATCCGGAGCCTCTAAGTACCTCAAAATTAGCTCCGAAGATTTCATAAGGCAAAAAGCAGAAATTGAAACTTGAATAACTTTTGAACCGGAAATGCTCTTGATCTGATTCTTTCACCAAAGTGTTTATTATTATGTCCTGAAGCTTCCCTTAAATTTTTGTCTCCTCACGCCTTCAAATTCATACCTGCTAAAAATAGCAGTTGAGCAGAAAAAGCAGAAAAGCAGTTCTGAAAGTTGGGAATTCTTCTTCGACGAAAAGGGTATCCAGAAATGCAAAAACATCTACAAAAAAAATCTAAATGAAAGTAAATATATTTTTGGGTGATGTAGGATTGCCCTTACACCACTGGATGCTCCTGCATCAGACACCCAGGGTAATTTGAAAAGTGACTCCGTCACTTCTCAGATGGTTGAGGAAAACCCAAACGGTCAACCTCTGCCTTGGACAACCAGGATGAATCTTCCACAGGCCTTCCTTTCCACTTCACCAGATATTCTTCATATTGCCTATTTCTGGTACTCCTTCCTACACGGCTATCCAAGATTTCTTCAATCTCCTCCTTTTCTGAAGTAGGTGCTGGAATACCGCACTGTTCCATTGCTGGTACTTCCTCTGCGCCACCCTCATGATATTCTATCAAATCTGCAATGTTCAACACAGGGGAAATGTTGAATCCATCTGGCAACTCTACCTCATATGCGTTCCCTAAATCATGCCTCTTCAAAATTTTACAGGGACTGAACTTCTTCATCTTCAATTTGTTATAGGTTCCTACTGGAAACCTTTCTTTCCTCAAGTGGACCATGACTTCATCACCAATCTGAAACTCCTTATACCTCCTCTTTTGATCTGCCTTAGCCTTATACTGCATATTCATCTTGTTAATGTGTTCTTTTACCTTCTCATGCATATTCTTGATGTGTTCTGCAAAGTCTTCATCTTCAGCACTTGTCTTCTTCTCTTGGTCCATCTTCCTCAATTCTGGAGCAGTCCTAGGACTACTTCCATACACAATCTGGAACGGTGATCTACCAGTGCTTCTATTGACAGAATTGTTGTAAGCGAATTCTGCCTGGGGTAAGATCAAATCCCATCCCTTTGGTTTATCTCCTACCAAGCATCTCAGTAGGTTACCCAAACTCCTGTTCACAACTTCAGTCTGCCCATCAGTCTGGGGATGGTGTGCAGAACTAAACTTCAACTCTGTTTTCAACTTCTTCCACAAGGTCCTCCAAAAGTATCCAACAAATTTTGTGTCACGATCTGAGACTATACTCTTTGGCAAACCATGTAGCCTCACCACCTCTTTGAAGAACAAGTCAGCAATGTGGACTGCATCATGGGTCTTCTGGCATGGGATGAAATGTGCCATCTTCGAAAACCTATCAACCACCACAAATACTGAATCATTCCCTCTCTGTGTCCTTGGCAAACCAAGAACAAAGTCCATACTTATATCCTCCCACGACCTCTCTGGTACAGGTAAGGGCTGATACAACCTGTATTCTGACTCACTCCTTTAGCCATTTGACATACCCTACAACTCTACACAAACTTCTTCACATTTTGTGATAACTGAGGCCAATAATAATGCTCACTGATAATGGAAATGGTCTTATCCCGACCAAAATGTCCTGCCATTCCTCCACTGTGCTTCTCCTTTATCATATTCTCCCTCATGGAACTCCTCGGAATACATAATTGACTTCCCTTAAACAACATGCCTTCTTGAATTAGGAAATCCAACCACTTTGTCCTGTCAACTGTAACAGGTTCCTTGCAAGCTTTCCAAGCCTCTGCAAAATCAGGATCATTCGGGTACAATGTCTTGAGTTCACTGAACCCAACCACCTCAATCTGCATTTCTATCAACAATGTATGCCTCCTACTTAAGGCATCTGCAACCCTATTTGACTTCCCACTCCTATGCTTTAAAACAAATGTATAACTCTGCAAAAATTCTACCCATTTCATATGCCTCTGATTTAATTTTCCCTGACTACTCAGGTACTGCAATGCTTGATGATCAGTATACATAACAAATTCCTTCGGCAACAAATAATGCCTCCATTTCTTTAATGCTTGAACTATTGCATAAAATTCTTGGTCATATACAGAGTACTTTCTCTTTGCATCATTTAACTTTTCACTGAAATAGGCAATGGGCTTACCTTCCTGGCTTAACACTGCTCCAATGGCACAACCACTGGCATCACAATCCACTTGAAACACCTTATTGAAATCCGGGAGAGCCAAAACAGGTTGTTCTGTCACCTTCTGCTTCAATAGATCAAAACTCCTTGCTGCTCCAGTGCTCCACTTGAACTCTTTTCTATCCCCTCTCATTGTTTCAGTTAGGGGTGCACAAATACTACTGAAGTTTCTAATAAACTTTCTGTAAAAACTGGCCAAACCATGGAAAGACCTCACCTCAGTAGTAGTTCTTGGGGTAGGCCATTCCAGAATAGCCTTCACCTTCTCTGGGTCCATCTTGAGACCTTCTGTCGAGACAACAAACCCCAAGTACACTAACTCCTTCTTCACAAAACTACACTTCTTCAGATTAATCAGCAATTTCTCTTCTCTTAACTTCTCAAAGACTCTACCAATATGCATTATATGCTCATCCAGTGACTTACTGAATATCAAAATATCATCTAAATACACAATAACAAAGCTTCCTAGGAACTCTTTCAGTACCTCGTTCATGAGCCGCATGAATGTGCTCGGTGCATTGGTTAGCCCAAAAGGCATGACTAACCACTCGTACAGGCCCTCTTTGGTCTTGAAGGCGGTCTTCCATTCATCTCCCTCTCGAATCCGAATCTGGTGATATCCACTCTTCAGATCAATCTTTGTGAAGTACTGAGCTCCACTCAAACAGTCCATCAGGTCATCCATCCTTGGCAGGGGAAATCTATACTTGATTGTTATCTTGTTTATGGCCCGAGAGTCTGTACACATCCTCCACTCCCCATCCTTCTTTGGTGCTAGTACTGCAGGTACTGCACATGGACTCAAACTCTCTCGAATCAAACCCTTTCTCAACAACTCCTCAACTTGTCTGTTTAACTCCTCATTTTCTGCAGGAGTCATTCTATGAGCTGCCTTATTCGGCAAACTGGCTCCTGGGATCAAGTCAATCTGATGACTGATCTTCCTCATTGGTGGTAAACCCTCAGGTACATTATCAGAAACAATATCCTGAAACTCATTCAATAACCCAGAAACTTCTACTGGAACCTTCTCACTACCCTCCTTATCCATTTTAGGAATCAATGCATAACACACACACTCATGTTTTATGCCTTCTAAAAATTTCCTTCCATCGACATAACAAATTCTAGCACTACTGCATACCTTTTCTTCGGCCTTCTTCAGGGGTTTCAACTTATGGCGGACTCCACCCTTCATCAGGGAATAAGTGTTTGCATGGCCATCATGTACAGCTCGCCTGTCAAACTGCCACGGCCTTCCCAACAACATGTGACATGCATCCATGGGGATGATATCACAGAGTACCTCATCACGATAGCTTCCGATCTTGAACTTCACCAGGCACTGCTCATTGACTAGAACTTTGTGGTCTTTCTGCAACCAGGCAATCCGATATGGATGTGGATGCCTTTCCCTCTTCAGCTTCAACTTTGTAACCATTTCTTCTGACACTAGATTATCAGTGCTCCCACCATCAATAATGACATCACAACATTTGTCTTCACACTTGCACCTTGTGTGAAACAAATTCTTCCTTTGTTCTGGCTCCTTCTCTTCAGTCACCAAGGCTCTTCTAACCACTAGGACTTCTCCCCTTTCAGCATCATCTGAATGCTCAGATTGAGCCTCCTCATCTACATGCACAACTCTTGCACGACCTTCTGGCCTTTTGTCTGTCCTTCCTTGGTATTGTGGACATTCATAGGCTTGATGCCCTTCTTCACCACAGTCGGAAACAAGTTCCTCTGAAACCACCTCTTCCAGGTCCTTGCCCAAATCTTCCTCGTCCTCTACCTCTTTGATCACCACCATTCTGATCACATGGGCGGTAGAAGTTATCATTCCTCTGGCTTCGACTGGTACCCACATCTTCATTTTTCTTCTCATCCTCATTTCGGCTTCCAAAAGATCTTCCGCTACCCCTTCCGCTTTGACCTCCTCGTCCTTTTTGCTTGCTATCAAATCTCTTGTTCAGCTTCTCTTCAACTCTCAGCGAAAATTGGTAAGCATCCTCAATGGTGGCCATTCTGACCAGGCTTAACTCCTCTTGAATGCTCGGCCGTAACCCATTAAGATAACGGGCTACCTTCTCCTTGTTGGCCTCTGCATGTCCCGTTCTGATGATCATCTTGTGAAAATCTTCTGTGTATTCTTTCACAGATCTACTTCCTTGCTTCAACCCTTGCAATTTCTTCAATAGATCTAACTCATAGTCCATTGGCATGAACTGCTTCTTCAGTTTCTCCACCATGCGATCCCATCTGGTGATCTTTCCCTTTTCTCTCTTATTTCTTTCTAGTTGGACCTCTTTCCACCAGATACTGGCGTGGCCCTTTAGCTTCGTTTTTGCAAACTTAACCCGATCTGGGTCCTCTACTTCTTCATACTCGAAATACTCTTCCAACTCATTGATCCAATCAATCAACTCTTCTGGGTCTAGACTTCCGGAAAAACTGGGAACTTCTACTCTAGGTCTTTTTCCGATCTTCGAAATGGCCCTTATCAGCCGCATTTGATCTTGATCAATAGCTTCTTCTTCCTCTTCTACATCTGATCTTCCACCTCTTCTTCATCCTCACTTTCTTCTCCCCTTCTCGGGTTTACCCCTCTTCTTAACTCTCTTTGTAATGCATTTATTTGTCTCTGGAGGGCTCTGAAACCCTCAGCCGCTAATGGATCTCTTCCACCAGCATTTCTGGCACCACCTCGCCTACCACGCACTCTTGGAGGCATCTTGAATATCTTGAACCCACAACCACAGTCCTGGTGCGAACTGCCTCACGATCGGCGATCTGTCCACACGCTCAAGAAAACCCGCTCTGATACCACTTGATGAGGGTGCAACCCGAGACACAAAAAAAAACACAGAAAAACTAACAAATCTTATTATTTTCAAAGTATGAAATTCCTACATGCAGAGGATCTCAAATCCTCCAGTTTTGCAATACATGCAAATTACAAAAGAAACTACAGAAATTCCCCTATTCGCAGCATGCGATCTTCTTTCCCCAAAAACTGCCTAAAAGAAACCATAAATAGCCCGTTTCTTTGTTTGGAGCCAAAAACGGGATTCAAATTATGCACCAACTTTCGGAAGCCCTAACTCAAGATCTAACCGTCAGATCTTCAATGATAATACCTTTTCGGAAAGCTCTCGCGAAGATCTCTTGCCGAAAAGTGGGGCCTAAAGGCTAACCACTTTCGTATTCCGCCAATTTTTCAGGCCCATCCGGAGCCTCTAAGTACCTCAAAATTAGCTCCGAAGATTTCATAAGGCAAAAAGCAGAAATTGAAACTTGAATAACTTTTGAACCGGAAATGCTCTTGATCTGATTCTTTCACCAAAGTGTTTATTATTATGTCCTGAAGCTTCCCTTAAATTTTTGTCTCCTCACGCCTTCAAATTCATACCTGCTAAAAATAGCAGTTGAGCAGAAAAAGCAGAAAAGCAGTTCTGAAAGTTGGGAATTCTTCTTCGACGAAAAGGGTATCTAGAAATGCAAAACATCTACAAAAAAAATCTAAATGAAAGTAAATATATTTTTGGGTGATGCAGGATTGCCCTTACACCACTGGATGCTCCTGCATCAGACACCCAGGGTAATTTGAAAAGTGACTCCGTCACTTCTCAGATGGTTGAGGAAAACCCAAATGGTCAACCTCTGCCTTGGACAACCAGGATGAATCTTCCACAGGCCTTCCTTTCCACTTCACCAGATATTCTTCATATTGCCTATTGATTCAATGAATTAATGTAAATGTTTGGATGAAATTACCAACTCATTAAAATTGGTTGCTAGGCTACTGATAAGTAGTATTAGTCATGAATGTAATGGGGTAATTTTGTAATGCAGTATGTCTTGAGACTGTACATTGCTATTATTGAATTTTTATATGGTTATATAAGCTGATTTTGAATTTGTGATTAGGATAAAGGCACCGTTTCATGTAAAGTACTCATGGTTTAATTTCTATTTTGATTCGTCAACTAATCACTTTTAATTTACAAACTTTATCTAGTTACCATTGTAGTTGTTTTGTTTTGATGTCTCATTTTCTCATGCTCTAAGTATAATACATTGATGAATAAGCTGCCAACTTATTTAATGTATCAAGACCTTGAGAAACTTTTGGAGAAGTATCTATTATTGGTAATGTATCTAAGTATAACTGTATGAAATTAATAAGTATACATTGTGGGATAACCCTCTTGGGTGTTACAGAGCCCAAAGTCTAGGAGTAGAAAATTTTCAGCTTCCACTCATCTGTTGGCCAATCCCTTTGGAGTACTAATTATTGGAAATGGTAAAGTCCATAGGTATTTCTAGAGATTAGTTTGCTTCTTAAAACATAAACAATAGAGTGTCCATATAATCTTTGGACTACAATTTGTGAGATACATGGATATCTCTATACTCTACTATTCCTAGATGATCTTGTTTTAGATTGTCTTGTACCTCTTCATTTTTTAGATAAATACCCTATGATCATCCTACTATGTAGGAATTTGAAATATTGGAATATTGAATCTTTAGATGAGGATGATAAGGGTTCTTAAGATTCTCCTTCTTCTCCATCAAGGACAGTTGATGTACCTTCACCTTTAGTGATTCATTGTGCAAAGTCATTGATTGAGGCGCCTATCATTCATGTTCAACAAGACCATTCATTATGTGTTGATGATTCATTGAGCACATCCAATGATTCATCACAACCAATATTTCATTATCTTACCAATTGAGATTCTTCTTTTTTGGGCATTGGTTCAATGTTCGTAGAATCTCATATTTCTGACTTGGAAGACACATTTGACGGTATATCCCTCCTATTTCATGATATTTGTGGTGAAATTTTTGTCACTCCATATCAATATTTGGAGAGTTTTCAGGATTAGTTTCCAATGGTTACTTATTTGTCACCTTCTGTTGTGATTGGGAATGTTCCTGATTGGTTTGTGGCATCATTTTCCAAGGTCTTAGCGACACATGAGTAGATTTCAGAGACACCATCATCCATTTTCATGCGTCTTTCTTTCAATTCTTATCTAGAATGGGAAGCATACCTGCACTTGTATTTGGTTTTGTTTCTTTTGAAAGGGAGACAAGTTGTTTATTAACACTACATCATGTTTTTCCTTCAAGCACTTACCATTTTTGCAAGTGATTACACATTGTGGGGGAGCTATATAGTCTCTCTCTTTCTCACTTATGGGGGGTTGTTGATTGTATATACATGATTTATGTGGTCCTTTGGGGTTTTGATTGATTCCTCCATCCATGCATCATTTTTATTTTATTTTCTCTCTTTTGGGGTTTTTGCCCACAGGGATTTTCTCTTCTTCATTTGCGAGAGATTTATTTTTTGCATTCTAAATGGGTACCTAACATGATTGTGTATCTAGGACCCATATTGCATATTCATTTTTGCATAATAATTCTCCCTAAGTTGCACTTAAGAGGGGGTGTTGGAGTAAATGGTTTTTACCATTTACCTACTTAAGTTTACTTAGGCTTAATTTTCCATTTAATCTCTCGGGTGGCTTTTCTCATGTGGGTAGTTTTCCCACCCATCACCTATTTCACAGCTTTAAAAGCCTATACAATATGAAGATTAATCATCTCAAATTTATGCACTCATATTTGGTGAAATGGCCTTGTGTGTCTTGTCTCTTTTCTTGTGAAGGTTTTTGTTGGAGTTGGTGATCTTAGGCTCACACCAATAGGAAATTTACATATCCACACCCTTATTTGACTCACCTTTTGGTTGATATTCATTTCATTGTTTGTATATCATTTCATAAACAAAATTAGATAAATAGGTCCATCATACCCCTATTTTCCATTATTCCATTGTGGTAAACATCATTTTTCTTTATTTCATTTTGTTGAACTTGAGTTTGATCATTGTAATTTTTTTATTTTGCAGTCTATTTCTACCATAGATTTAGATCTTTCATTCATTTATATTTCATTGCATTGAGTCGAGTCTCATTTAGGGTTTCTTAAGTTGCATTAAATTTTCATTTCATTAGGGTTTTAGGATTGTAGTTTTGCATTTTTTGAAATTTGAAAAATACAAAAAAAATAACCATTTTCCTATCATTTACATAGAATTGCATCATCATTCACTTGAATTTGAAAATTGAAACAAAACTGCACATCAAATTAGGTCTCCTATTTTATCATTTTGTCACATTTTGCACTTGCATTCAATAGTAAATTCATAGAAAAATCAAATTGTAACTTGTTTCTAATCAAAATATGGAAACCAGTGGAATCATCTCAGAAATCTACAAAAATATTTTTTAAAACCCTAAAACTAGGACCCATTCACCTAGGGAAAATGAGTCCCTAATTAGGGTCATTTCCTAATTTTTTGGGCACTAAAACATTTGTTTCTACATTTCATTTTGCTATTTTATTTTTTTTCTTTCAATTTATAGATTTCTGATTAAGTGAAATTGATCATATTTAGCTTAATTTGATAAAATTAGTGCATTGTATGATTTCAAAATTGCATTTCCATATTACATTTTAGGTCATTGCATTGCATTTCACCCTATTTCCATTTTGGGTTTACTTTAAGTTTGTGAAACTTGTGTGAGCTTTACAATTTGGTGTCCTATTAGCAATACTATTATGAGACGTAGCTCAAGACTCATGCCATCTTGCAATACACTATTCATCATAGATCTTGGGTTTTCCAACTCTTTCACTAATAGTGTTGATAATCAACCCTCTATGGATCATAGCCTTCATACCTCATTTCCAATGAATTCCTTACCTATAAAAAATGTGCATGATGTTGCTAGTATCCCACAAGAGAACATAAGGAGGCTAGAAAAAGAATTATTTTTTTGTAAAACTTTGTGAGAACCGAACCTATTGTTGGTAATTCCATTCCTCTCATAAGGAACATAAAAGAATTGCTTAACCATAAATAAGGAATAGATTTCATATGTGCCTTGGTCCATATCATTCAACAAAAATTTATTCCTCCTCAACCAACTTCAATACATCTCCCACTCATAAGAGAAAAGAAACAACAAATTTTGATCACTTTACTACTCCTAACATATCCTTTTATGGAAAAGGAAAGGACTTGTAGTTAGAAGATTAAAGTGATGACCAAAAATAATGAAAGAAAAACTACATGGACATCAAAAACTTCAGCTGCAAAAGTTGTATGGCATTCCTACAACTTCTTATGATCTATTACAAATATCCAAGATTGAGAATATCTCTTACACCCTTCTATATTGTAAACTAATAAAATAGCCACCTAAACATGGAAATCTCATCAAAAGGAAAACATATCAAAAAAAACCATATAGTGCTTATCCTAGATTCTATGGACATCACACTGATAATTGTCAGATCCTTTAAAGGGAATATTAGAGAAATTCAGATCCCCTAGGGATCCATCTTGACTTAAAGCATGTGCTTCACTCCTTTCCATGTAATGGTTGTAGGATCCTAGTATGCTCATTATTACATATTTAACATTCATTACAAATCATCGTCTTTATTGTAAGGAGCCCATTCTCATTACTTATCTTAGCTCATCCTTGTCCTACACTTAGTGGTGGTAAGGGATTGGATAGCCTTTTCCTAGTTTTGGCACTTGATGTTGTCCCTTTGGATAGTTGTCGTCCTAGATGCACTGAGTAGGATTGGGATGCAAACAACCTGCTATAAGTTGAGTTGCATTTGCCTTGCTATTATTTTTCCTTGTGTGATTGCATGTGTGTAATGTGATCCCCCATACTATTTTGTTTGATGTATATCTCTCTTCATGTGAATTCCTCTATATGTACCTACATTCTTTTATATGTCGTAAAATTTTATCTTTTCATTTGCCTTGTGTTTTCCTTTTGGGGATGACACAAGGCATTGAGACATTTAGGTCTTTTCCATGTTAACCCAAAATTTCTTTCTTTTCTTTCGCTCTCTATGTGTCATTTTTCCTATTTTGCAAGTATTTGGGGAATGATGATGTTTTCGAGCTCTATAAAAACATTGTACCAAAGCTATATTGACCCGAAATCCGTGGATCCCTTATGTGTTTTGCGATTTAATTTTGGATCCAATCCTTTACATGATGTAGATTCATTTTGAAACATATGACTTGGCATAGGGCTTTCTCAGTAAGATCTCATATCTTTTTTATAGGTTAGCATATACTATTTGCTACTTTAAAGTTATTTCTCACAACAATTGTGTTAGAAATTCATTTAAAGTGGGGGCATACATTGGTGTCCCTGCGTTCTTTGTGTGATTTTCTTACTTCTTGTGATATGTTCTTTTCTTCATGGTTTCATTGGGTTTGATGTTCTCCAAGAGTTTGATATTTCTCAGAAGACAACTTTCCTTATATTGGTGATGCTACACATTGTATTCCATAACTTGCAAATATTTTATCTTGGACTTATCCTCTCTTGCAAACAATAGGCACGATGATCCCTAAGAAGAAGACATTACAAAAACTAAGAAAGATCCCTTTGGACAAACCTATATATATGTATAGTGTTCATAATCATTGGCATTTAACACAATTTGTTAACCTTGTGAATCTTGAACCCATCCCTAAATTCAAGGCCACCATGCATAACACACTTTCTTTCCAGTGGAGCCTTTCCTGTGTTCATGAGTGCTTAGCATAATGCAGCTTGTTAGGTGCTTGAAGTATCATATTATGGTGCCTTATTGAAGTGTTTAGGAGGATGGATTTGATATGGTATGGGAGCCTAATAATATTCTCTCACTTGCCACCCATTGGGGGCTCACCTAGTGGGTGGCCTAAGGTTCCATTAGCCTATGTGAGCGTATATGTCGTTTTCATAGTGGACATCAATTTCTAGTTGTGAACATGTAGGACAAATAGTCATGTTCCACATCATGTTGGGACTGTCTAATCTTGATCCACCCACCTCTTCTACTAGGCTTTGATGTTGTATGATTGAGTATCTTTTTCATTTTTGCATATATGTGTGTCTTGAATATCTACTTTAATGTGAGTTTGACATGGGGTCATCCTCACAAAAAAGTGAAGGCTAAATGTAGTATAAGAAAAAGTTTCCATTTTTCACGCTTAATTTAGGAGTAAATATTAATTAAAATAAGCTAATTATACCTTAATTTAGTGTTGTAATATGTATTTTACATATTCTCATTAAGTTTAGGGCCTTATTTATTAAAATGGACTTAATTATACCTTATTTTTCTGTTGTAAGGTGTATCTTTACACTTTCACACTTATCTAGGGACTTATTAATTAAGTGAGGTTAATTTTCCTTAATTGGCCCCTTTAGTTCAAATCCAAGCCTAATTAATTGCAATTTCCAAAGAGTAAACCTAACATTCATCAATGACATAACATAACACTTATCATTGGAGAATGTGTGTCCTAGGTGACTGACCAAGGACCCATTCGACCAAGGGCGAATGTGTCCTCACATAGACTAGGACCTCAATTTGCATTATGTTTTTTCCGTTATTTCAATGATTTTAAATATATATTCACATGTTGGCTTGTGAACTATTTAAATTTTGGGAATTAATGTTAACATATTGTATAAATATAAGATCATTTCACTAAGTTTTATCTACGAAAATTTTATGATATCAAGAGAGAAATTTTTTGAGATCAAGAGAATTATCAAGAGAATTTTGAAGGCATTCAAAAGGAAAAATTGTTGAATATTATTGCAGAAATTAAGATCCATTATCATTTCCAAGTCTTCTTTCGTCATGCATGTTATTTGAACTAATATGTTGATGTATTGTTCAAGATCCATTCAAGAATTCAAAAGCATTGTTTGAAGTCAAGTTTTATCACAAATATCCACAACCATTGAAGCCATCTCATGCAAGTTGCGAATCCATATTACAAAGTTCAAACATGGTTTTGGTGAGTTATGACATTGCATTTGTTAATTCATCATTCCTTCATGCTATTTCATTTCATTATAATTTTTAATTGCCAAAATGGTGTTTGATCCAGGAAAACCCCCATTCACCAACAAAAAAAAAAATCCCTCTTGATGTGTGTTTGCATATTTTAGGTCGAAGATCTCTTGAAGAGAAAAATTAAAAAGTTGTCAAAGTTGCATTTATTGTCACCATTCTTGTAACTTCATAGAAATTGACTTGTAGGATTTATTTTTTACTTTCGGATTGTGAGATTTAGGAATCTAGGAGTGCAAACACAATAGAAGACAACACAAAAAACATTTGTATAGAGACCTAGAAAAGATACATTCACCATAGGGTGAATGACTCCTTAGTTTCCTTTGAAAAGGAACTTTTGGTGACTAATACAGATCACTTTCCCATTCTCAGATCTAAATTTTAACTTCTGGTTCCAACAAAATTGAGGTTAATCTTCTAGATGCAATTTATACCTTTCATTTTGGAGTTGTTTTTCTATTTTAAATATTTCTCCCCAAAGTGTTGTTTAATCCATACCCTTGTCCTTGCATAAAAGGGAAATTTGTATATTTACACCTTGATTTGACTCAACTTTTCGTTGATTATCATTTCATTGTCTAGGCCTCATTTCCTAACTAAAATTAGAAATTAGGTCCATCATACCCCTATTTTCCATTATTCCATTGTGGTGAACCTCATTTTTCTTTATTTGAGTGATGGATGCAAATTGATCTATCACTTGAACAAAAACCATCTACCATAGTGATAATAGAACTTTAATTCTCTTCCTAATTCCTCAACCATAATAACAAAGAGGAATAGGGAAATGATCTATCCATGATGAAGGCTAATTGTTGGTTCAAATAATCCACAAGGGGATCCATTAACCAAAACATAATATCTCACATTGGAAACATAATTATAAATCCAATTTATCTAGTCCATAATCTGAAAGCCAAATCTCATTAATATGCTCATAAAAAATCTCTAATTCACTCTATCATAAGCCCTATTGACATAAAATCTTAGTATAATAATTCTCTAGCTGGATGTTGAGATGGACTATACTATTTCTTGGGCTATTAATATTATATCAATGATATCTCTACTGAGTGTGAATCCATATTACTCTTTATAAATAATATTTGGAAGGATTTCTTTGAGATGGTTTATAATTATATTTCAAATTATTTTTATGTGGTATTATAAAGAGATATCAAGAAAAACTCATTTAAAGTGTATGGATTTTATTTACCTAGAATTAGTGCAACGAACTTTTTATTGATATCCTATAGAATTTGTTGGAGTACGGGACCACTAAGAGGGGGGTAAATCAGTGGTCAAATAAAATAAATCTCAAAACCTTAACACTCTTAATCACACAAAACTTTAGATATTTTTTTCATGAATGAACATAAATATGTGCAAATTGCAACAACACGTGTATTTGAAATACTAAATCATGCACAAAAACAACACATCATCAGAGAAACATGAGACACCAAGTTTATGAGTGGAAAAAACCAAAAAGGGTAAAGAAACCACTGTAAATAATTGATTTATTATCTTCAAAGGGCACCAACCCTAATTACATTAGTGAACACCAACCCACTGAGAGCACCAACTTTCCTTCGAAGCACCAACTCTAGTTGTTGAAGCATCAACTCCAGACTTTGAATACAAGAAAAAATATATTACAGAGGGTTTTTCTCTTTCACTTAAAACCATAGCTCAACCAAAAGCTTATCATAGATTGACAAAGACTTTCTACACCAATTTCACATGCAACCATTTCTCATATCATCATCTAACACCTTTTTCAATCAAGAGTTTATACAATCTCTGTCAAAACCGTCTTCAAATATATTACAAAATAATATTTCTAAAATCAGAAAAACACCCCCATACCTTCTTCAATTATCATTTTATTTTTACAACAAAATCACCTCTTTGGCATTCACTAAGACATATTACAAACTAAATTCAAGAGAGCAGCCATAGTCAATTTTGGACATTCAAATATGTATTTATCATTCTTCAGATAATACACCTTTTCATGAAGAATCATTCACATAATTCTATCATAACACCATCAAGAATATTTCATCAATTCTCTGTCAAATAGATTGTACAAAAGATTGGAGTTGTAAACACTTCATTGTCAAAACTTTCTTCAAATCCATTATAACTTCAAACTAGAAGTTTTATCTTCAAAAACCAAAAAACTACTCTCTTCGACATCACACACTTTCAATACACACTCCATGTAAAGGAAAAAATATCCCAATAGATTTAGCACCAATCACAAAATCCACACACAAATGGTCACCTTCAAAATAGAAAACAACCAATAACGTTCAGAATCCCTTCAAAACTGTAACCATGGGAAATAGTTGTTGGGAAATTTAAATGTGAGCCCTTGATCCACTTTAGCCACCTGAATCAATTTTAAATATCAACTTTTGATCTTTATTTGAGAAAGTTTCCCAAGAATCTTAACCTGCTTGATAGGTTAATCATAATGAAGGGTTGGTTGATGAATGTGACTTAAACCCTTAAGAAAGTCACTCAAGTTATTTGTGATCCATGAAAAAAGGTCACATGCAAATTATAACAACAATGAATTTGTTACAACCTTTACAATGAAGTCTTATAAAGAGATGTTAAGGATTTCAAACAAACCCTCAAACAAACAAAAAGTTCTACCATTTACTTAAAGAAAACCCTAAATACTTAAACCAAACCATTTTTCTTACAAACCATGTGCCTTGACACAATACTACAGATGCATAATAAAGTTATTTTGATACACACATTCTTGATAAAACTTAAACCCTATAACATGGATAAGCATCATAAAAAATAAATGACAACCATTCTAATACCTCTAAGTGAACATGTATAAGCATCAACACCAATGAACAAAAACTTTGAAACCATGAACTTTGAGATTTATTAGAAGAACCTTTAATGTTTTTAGGCTTTGAAGCTATTTGGAATTGAACCTTAACAACCTTTCTTTGATGACCCTCAACCACACCCGGTCCTTGATTGAATAACTTGCAGCACCTTGATGAATGACATGAAGCAACTTGATAAATGAACTTGAAGGACCTTGATGAATGAACCTGAATACCATGGAGAACATCAACCCTACCAATGCCAAATGATCAATGACTTTGACATCAATGAAAAATAAATGCCAATGTAACAAACTCCCCCTTTGGCATTGATGTCATCTTCTCCTATTTTGCACCTTATTTCTCCCCCTTGCACTTCAAAAGTTTGTTTGACAAACAGGTAGCTCTTTCTCCCCCTTTGACAATATTGACAAAGGAAAAAAACCAAAAAATAATCTCAAGAAAACAAATAAAAACTTTGAGATCCAAAAAAACATAGAGTACTTGCAACCTATTACTTGTTGTAGTGTAGTAAAAAGAATACCCTTGCATTTTTACACTTGTATGGGTCCACCTTGCTTTATTTATGCTTATATATGGTTTAATTGGTCCTATTTTGCATCCACAAGCATAATAAACTATTTATTTTTATGGAAAATCTGGACAAATATCAAATGCTAAATGATAATATAATGTTTATGTTTGTGTGTCCTTGATTTTAGGACTGGGACTAAAACACTACCTAGGGCATCTTTTTCATCTATAGGTCTTGGGACCCTAGTTTTGAAACCACCTAAATAGGTCCCTTTTTGGAGTTTGTGCCCTGAGATTTGAGCCTTGGGACTAAGACACCACCTAGGGTATCTTAGTCCTCCCTGGCTTATTTTTGAGATTTAATTTCAAATTCTAGTGGAATATAGCCTCCTTTAATTAATGAATTCATATGTTGGCTTGGTGTGGTGTAATTTTAGGATATTAAGCATGAATAAATATAAATATAAGATTCCTTCACTCATTTTAATCTAAGAAAGTTGTGAGAGCATCTATTCTAGAAAAATTGAGACCATAAGACCATTCAAGAGAAATTCATCAAGTATTTGGAGTCATCATTAAGATTCAAGCATAATGTTAAGAGTTTAGTGCATCCATTCATGTTGTTGAGCCAAGATTGTGTATGTATCATTAAAGATCTATTTGCAACCATTGTTCACATCTTATCCAAGGATCCAAGATCTACATTGTTCATGGCCACTACATGGTGGATTGCAGATTTGGTTCACAAGACATCATCCAAGGTGATATCATTTAAATATTTCATGTTCCATGCTTCATTTCATCATTTGGTTTAATTACCTACAAGGGGTTTGACGAAGGCAAACCACCATTTACTAACAATCAACAATTTTTTCCTCTCTTGTATGTTTGTGTTTATAGATTTAGGTTGAAGAATTGAAGATATTTTGGAGTGAAAAGTTGCATTCCAAAGTTTTCATCTTCATGGAAACTCGCCTACAGGTCGACTCCAGAAGTTTCAAAACCTGAGATCAAAGAAGAGGGAAGTGTAGACAATAGACCTCAGGACCACACTCAAAAATTCCAAAAATTTAGAATGGGACTAATATGCCACCTAGGGCATCTTAGATCTCCACAGGGTATTTTTAAGAGATTCTTTGGTATTCTGGTTCAGCATCCGAAGATTTCACATCTGCCTTGAAAAATAGCAGTGGGACTAAGATAACACTAAGGGTGTCTTAGTCCTCCATAACATATTTTGATAGCATTTTCACATTTCAATAATCCTCATTACATTTCTCAACTTCCCAGGTACACATACCCTAACTTGGTATGTCTTAATTTCATCATTTGCACTCATTATTTGGCATACATTACTAGGTTTTGTGAGTTAAATATTAAAGTGTCTTTTTCAAGATTTTTCTTGGTGATGAACCCCTTTAAGCATAAAAGAATCCTTCCTAGGTCCTCCTAATTGAGAATTGACTCGCCTTGTAAGGTTGATAGTCAATCCAATTAGGGTTCCTAGGACATCCTTGAATGATTAGTTGGAGAAAGAGTGATATTCTATGTCCATTTTTCCACTAAATCATTTTGGTGAACCCGATATTTTAGAACATCCATTTTCTGATTTGGAGTCCATTAAAGTCCTAGATCTAGGTTTTATTCATTCTTGCATTGCATCTTGCATTAGTGAAATTACACCTAAATTTTCTCATATTTAGTGAAAGTGCATTTAGGGTTTCTCATATTTGCATCATCTTATCTCAGTAAAAAACTAAAAAGTGCATTGTTCATCATCCTAATTATATTTAGGAATAGTGTTATTGTATTCAAAATTGAAAAAAAAAATTGTTCAAGTTTGCATCCAATTTCTTGCACTAGTTACCTTTTATGCCCTTCATTTTCCCAAATTTATGTTTCTTAACATCAGGTCCCTAGCTAAGCAACCTAGGAACACTGTAAACAAGTCAGAATGTTTTTTTTTTCGTAAAAGAACCTCTATTGGGACAAAAATTCCCTTACTAGTGTCTTAGTCCCTCTCAGGGTTTTTGGCTCAAAACCATGTTTGAGTTGATTACATTATGTTCTAGTTTCTAGAGCCTTCAAATTCCTTTAGTAGGACCAACACACCCTTACTGGCGTTTTAGTCCCTATTGAGTTTGAAGCTGCAGTTTTCAAGGTTTAAATTTTCTTTTTTGTTCATCCTAAGCCTCCTGGTAACATATACTATAAGTGTGGAAAGTTTTGGGCACATCTATTTTATGAATCTAGGTCGAAAACATCAATTTAGGTCTCTCCTTTTTGAAATAATTTCAATTAGAAGCATCATTAGATCTTAAAATGCTCACATTTCTGAAACTTTGCATAAATTAGATTGAAATACTTTTTACTTTTGCATGTATAATGCTTACATTCATGAAACTTTGCATAAGTTTTATAAAAAGTTCTTTTCATTTTGGGATATACATTGTTTGTGTTCTTAAATTCTTGCATAGATTGGATAAACATGTTTTGTGTCTTTGGATATGCATTGTTTTAATTCTTAAAGCATTGCATGAGATGGTTAATTTTTTTTTCATTTTTGGTCAAACAACGTTAGTACTTTACATTTCTAAGCACACTAAGAAAAATTTCATATCCCCTCCCTATGAGAGTGTTTTAGTGAAAGAGAATACAACCTTGGACAATCCTAACAATCATATTTGTTCTTCTCATAATATCTCTCCTATTTGTGAAGAAGATATTTTTGTTTTAGAAGAACCAATCATTCAAATTTTTGAGAGTCCTAGTTGTTTCTCTCCTCTTACCTCTCTTAGTGAACAAGACATTGATGACCCTATTTTTGATCCCCCCTACCTATCCTATTACGGAACAAATGAACGAAACCATAAATGATCATGATAATCACATTTTTTCTTCCCCTAGTGTATCTCCTAGTTGTGAATATGATACTTTGATGTTAGAAGATATAATTGATGAAAGTCATGAGATTTTTTTTTTCCTTTCTTCCCCTAGAGATAAAATTATTCAACAAGACAACAACATCATTGATGAACAAGTAAATTCAAACATTTTTCATTCCCCTACTTGCAATGATGTCATTTTTGAATAACCAATCCTTGAATGTCAAGAAAATTTGGTTTGTAGTTCTCCTAAAAAATCTCCTCCTAGGGAAGACATCATGGTGGAAGAAAATTAGAACATTGACAATAGTAATTTCTTATATGAAGATGTAAATGTAGCATTAGACTCCTCTTCAATAAGAGATCATGAAAATAAGTATAAGTCTTCTGAGGTTATGCACATTAGATACCCTTTGGATTACTCTCCCGAGCCTAAACTTATCATTTAGCCACCCTCTCAAAAACCACAAGTTCAAAACAAACCTGTCCTTATCCTTGAACCATCTAAGAACAATGTTTTGTAGAAACCAAGTTACAATACCGTTGCTCATTCATACAATACTAGGAACAATCCATAACCAAGAAAAACAACTTTAACATCCCTCACATTGTCTAATTCCATCTTACTAGGTCCCCCTCATTTTCCTTCACAAAGTCGAAAGGAGTATGATCTTGCTAAACAACTAAAGAATACTCCTACTAAGATATCATTATGGGACCTTATTCAAGCCTCCTCTCATTATCATAACATGATTCAAAATTATTTACAACAAGCTCTTGTCCCTTCTAATGTGCAACCAAATGACATAGGAGCCATGATTCAAGGTGTAAATACCGAAAATTGGTCTAGGCCTACGAGTACCACTTTCGACATAATTTTCTATTATCCATGGTCATGATTAAATAATGTTTATTATTTAATGACCTTTTCATAACACATATTTACTCTATTAATTAAATAACCTTTTTAATTAATTCATAATGACCTTTATTCAACTTGATTAATTAAATAAATCATATTTATTTAATTATGTCGCTAACTAATTAATTCTTCCTTCTTAGATAAATAATTTATTATTTAATTACACCCTTTGTCATATTTCAACTATAATTAAATATTTATTATTTAGTTATTCATTTAATCCTTTTCAAGAGTCAAATTAAATAAATTACATTATTTATTTAATTTAAATCTTTTATTTTCGAATGTTGAATTAAATTAACATTTAATTCATAATTAAATTATTTATGCCATATTCTTCTATCAATCAGTTGACTAATCATTCACTCACCTTCTGACTCAGGATCTATTTTTAATTCGCCATTTATCTCTGGATTCAACATTTGATCGTTGCTGCGAGAAGACTCTCTGTCACAACTAGTCAGCTAAGTAGTTCTAACTCATATGCATGAATGCATTTATTAATTAAATATCTTTATTTAATTAATTAACTCATGTTTGCATTCGAATGAATTATTCTTCGAGTTCTAACTTTGTCTTTGACATTCAAAGTCTATTTCTTCTATTTTTGAAGACTCTTAACTAAAGATTAAATTGTTTATTTAATCTTGAACTCTTCTTCTTCCTATTTTCGAATAGTCTTGACATAAGATTAACTTATTAGTCTAATTTAATCTTTATCGTACATTATTTCTTGACTCATGTTCTAACTAACATAGAACTCACATCACATGACATTCATCAATCTCATCTGTTGATTTCTCTTTTCAATATGAGCCGATCGTTCAAAAACCCAAAATCTATGAAATGGCTTGTCATTATCATTATTCCTCCTCCCAAAATCAATACACTTTTGAGAGGAAACTTAATCTTCTATATTTTTTGGTATGGTTTATCTCATATCATGGTGTGTACTATCCATTTGTGTCATGTCGCACCCAATGATGATAAAAAATTGCAAGCTTAGCATATATGACAAAATATCGAAGAACATATGTTTATTCTCAATCAACTACCTTACATTGTTTCTTACTAACATTCTGGAATCATCCATGCTAACATTTCTCTTTTCTGACATAATGATAGAGTCCTATGACACAACAAAAACATTAGATTATCTACATATGCATACATATTATAAGAATTTCATATAGTTAAATTGCATTTCAAACATGTAGTAACATTGATATCTTCATCGTATATTATTTGAAATAATGTCATAATAGGAATTTCATCATCATAAGATACATAATCTAAAAATTGCATGCACATACCACCATCGCATATAGATAACATCATATAGAACATTACATCCATCGCCATATAGAACCATCATAACATCATAAACTGCATAACTCATAACATGTAGGAACATCCATTCATAATACATGTACATACATCATTTACGAAACATAATCATACAGAAACAATGCATTATCATAAAATAGAATTGCATATCATATAGAAGCCACCAAAAATCATATATATATATTGCTCAAAATAACATATCACAGTACAATGTCAGAATGTATACATAAATAAAAATGAGCTTGTAGGCTCTTTGATCAAAATACATGTCTACATATATAACAATATCAATGTGTCCCACTGTCACTACTGTCACATG
The DNA here is from genome assembly GCA_007115665.2 of Sequoiadendron giganteum. Taxonomy (NCBI): domain Eukaryota; kingdom Viridiplantae; phylum Streptophyta; class Pinopsida; order Cupressales; family Cupressaceae; genus Sequoiadendron; species Sequoiadendron giganteum. The sequence goes on from CM021100.1 coordinate 224,134,283, forward strand.
GTGAAGGTGGTGGAACTGCCTCAGAGGTACTCTCTATGAGGTGGAAGCCCTATCGTACGAACCTCTCCTCGGTGGTCCTACCACACCCTCTGTATTGTGTGTCCTCGTCTGACTCCTTCTCTGTGACCTATGGTTGTGAACCTCTAAAAAGCTAGGAGATCATCTCTCTATTGGCACCACTGCTTCATATAGATCCCTATAATAGGTAGCTCTCTCTATGATCTGACTAGCTCACGCACCATACCATCAGAGGAAGTGCCACTACATAGATGTCTGACCTCTGTGAACTGCTGCTCTATCTCTTGTCTCTGAGCTATGGCCTGGTCTCTCTCCATATGAGCATTGTCTCTCTCTATTCGCATGGCATCCAACTCTATTGTGACCAGTCTCAACCTCTCCTCCAATGCCTCCTTATCACTATCCCTAAGACCCTCCTCATATCGTCTCCCCTCTACAATCTGATCTCGAAGCTCTCTCTCCTGCTCCTCCATAGGTATCTCCTCCTCGACATCATCCTCCCCATAACCTGCCAGAATCCCAAGAGGACCAATATCCACATCAGCCTCCTCCTCCTCTACAAGGTCCTCTCTGCCAATCTTTACCTCCGCATACTCCTCTGCTACTGCCTCCTCGGTAGCATGCTTCTCTCCAACCTGTCCCTCTCCTCCACCTCTAAAGTCTATCATTTGTACATCCTCCACCTCTACCTCTTGAATAGGTGATATTTCACCTACTCGACCACCTCTCCGACCTCTCCATCCTCATCTACCACCACCTCTACCTCTACACTACCCTCTCAGCCTTGTACCTCATCTCTCTACAAGTGTCGGCTGGTCCAGATCTGTGTAAGGAACAAGACGATGCTCTACCCACCATGTGTCATATGCAGCTATAGTCCCTGGATCTGCTTCTTGAACTCTCCATCCCCACTATAATGGTTGTAAAGCCTATATCTCTACCTATGTAGTAGCTAATAGAATCATATGTCCCGAGTGTGGAACCTCTCTGGATGATCGAGCAAACTCTGCTCTACCTCTAGGCTCATCCTGAACCTCCCCAAACTGTCCCAATACTCAATCTGGCAGATGTCTCGCAATGATATGAACGCTCGAAATAGTCCTCCCAATCGGGTACTATGTTTGTCTGCAAAAAGTCAAATTCTCATCCTCATAAGAGCATCTCTCACAATCCATGTATGGCCTCCAAGTAAACTGATCCAAAATGTCCAGTGCATGTCTCCAATAACCTGTATCATCGACATGACTCTGAGTGATGTTTCTCGTATACCAAAAAACATAAGGAGATCTATCCTCTCACTCTGTAGTCACAAGAGGAAGAAATACCACAATATACTCCCATGCCCAAACCATGAGAAGAGTGGTACCACAGCTCATAGACTGTGTGTCCCGGTACACTATGTTGTGTAGATGGAAGTATAGAATGCCTAGCAAACATGGACCCATGGCATACACAGTCTCCCTCTCTAGCATCCCCACCAACATCTCTCCCCACCCGATAGGAAAACCATGACCCCGCCGGTCTGGAAGAGCTATCCCCCCTATCAATGTACATAGGATACAATCTATCCTCTCGTACCTGTCAGCTAAAACCTGCCATCTAATCTCGTAATGCTCTATACCTAGACTCCTAATGTCGTCAAATACATAATATCTAGTCAACTCACTAAGTCCCTGTTGGGGATCATACATCACTCGCTCTCCTTTGATAGGAAGTCTCAGTATCCTATATACATCCTCCAAGGTCATAGTCGCCTCCCCAGTCAGCAGATGAAATGATGAAGTCTTTAAATGCCATCGCTCGCATAACATAGTCAACATACCTATGTTTGCCCGAATCGTGGGCATAGTAAGAACATGTTGTATTCTGAGTCTCCATAGTAAACGAGTCTCTCCACTAACTAACCGAGATCTCAAATCAAGAGTATCACGACGTGTCTCCCATGTATAGATCGGATCAAAAACAACCTACATTTCAACCAACATGTCAAAATTTTCAAGTTTTTCTTAGAAAAAAAAATCAAAAAATTTGACCAGCCAAATGCGGTTCACTGAACCACATATGGTGCATTCCTAAAAATGTGTTGCATGACAACAATTTGTGTCGCATATCACATATGCATTGCACAAAATCCATAGCATTTCTAAAATGCAAATGCGGTGCATTCTCCTACATGCGTTTATCCTAAATGCAGATGTGATGCAAAAATACAAATGCGGTGCATTTTCATTCATATGCGTTTAATGCCTAATCTAGTCTATCTCAGCCTAGGTGTCTTTTTACAGATGCATCATTCTGCAGACACATGCGTTGCACACAAACACATATGTGTCGAATGCGAAAGACTGCATGTGCATATTTACCTTTTACATGCCTAAAACTACGTGCAAAATTAAATTTCAAATGCTCATTTTACGGTAGATATTGGTGGCCCTGCGTCGGCTAGCCATCTGTACGTCCGGATCAGATATCTGCGATGCACAATGTAGGGAACTGGAGACATCTTTGTCCAAAGCTCAGAGAAATTTCTCACTTCTCTAACTCTTTCAGGTGCAAATGAATTGGTTTTCAACCTAATTCCTATTTGTACCTAAGGTTTGAGTGGCATTTCTTCTGACCTTGTCTATTGGCCAATTAACCTTCCAACTTCAAATGACCCGTACACGTCCAAATTCAATTCTGTCAAATCCTTTACATTTTTTACCATCAAATTCACTTATCGGGAATATTTCTTGATTTTTTTGAATTTTTTCAAAAATTATCAATTTTCCCGAGGGGGCATGATCGGGGCATATTTTCTTTGACACAACGCAATAAACAATATTGTATCAAAGAGGGGCAAACTGTAGATACCAAAAATTGGTCTAGGCCTGCAAGTACCACTTTCGACATAATTTTCTATTATCCATGGTCATGATTAAATAATGTTTATTATTTAATTACCTTTTCATAACACATATTTCCTCTATTAATTAAATACCCTTTTTAATTAATTCATAATGATCTTTATTCAACTTGATTAATTGAATAAATCATATTTGTTTAATTATGTCACTAACTAATTAATTCCTCCTTCGCAATTAAATAATTTATTGTTTAATTACCCCCTTTCTCATATTTCAACTATAATTAAATATTTATTATTTAATTAAATCTTTATATTTAAAATGTTGAATTCAATTAACATTTAATTCATATTTTAAATATTGATTTCACATTCTTCTGTCGTTCAGATATCTAATCATTCACTCACCTTCTGACTCAAGATATATTTTTAATCCTCCAGTTATCTTCGGATTCAACATCTGATTGTCTCTGCAAGAAGACTCTCTATCACAATTAGTCAGTTAACTAGTTCTAACTCATATGCATGAATGTGTTTATTAATTAAATATATTTATTTAATTAATTAATTTAATTATACATTCAAATGAATTATTATTCAAGTTCTAACTTTTTCTTTGACATTCAAAGTCTATTTCTTCTATTTTTGAAGACTCTTAACTGAAGATCAAATTGTTTATTTAATCTGGAACTCTTGTTCTTTCTATTTTCGAACAGTCTTGACACAAGATTAAGTTATCATTCTAATTTAATCTTTATCCTGCAGTCTTTCCTGACTCATGTTCTAACTGACACAGAATTCACATCACATGACATTCATCAATCTCATCCGTCGATCTCTCTTTTCAATCTGAGTCGATCGTTCAAAAACCCAAAATCTATAAAATGGCCTGTCATTATCATTATTCCTCGTCCCGAAATTAATACACTTTTGAGAAGAAAATTAATCTTCGATATTTTTCTTAGACATTCAACAAGGTTATGCTTGCATCAATACTAAAAATCTGAGGGCAATAATACTAAAACAACAAAATGGAGAAGGGCAATCGAGATAATTATTGTTTAGTTTCTTTATGTTTATTTACTTCGTTCTTTGTTATTTTTGATTTAGATTATTTTTTAGATTACAATTGATCATCTTAATCTATGCAACTATTAGCATTAATCTCCAAAAAATCTACGATCTTACACAAGGAATAAATGCTAACATTGTTTTCCACCAAAGTGAGCTCCCTCCTTTGGAATTTCAAAAACAAAATGATGCTTTTATGATCATAGATCAATATAACACAACATGGAAAAAATTAACCCTTGTTAACAATGGTCCAGCCTTAAATGTCTATAGTGTAAACCTTTTGGATAAGCTGGGTTTCGAAAAATCAAAAATACAACCCGTCTCTTTTTCTATTAATGGCTTTGATAACATGCGAAAGCAGCCACTTAGTGTAATCACTTTACCTATTAAATTTGTAAAGGCCACATTACAAACACTGATCCACGTCATGCCTCATGATCTTTCATACAGTCTTCTTCTAGGAAAACCATGGATACATGAGATGCATGTCATGCCCTCTACCCTTCATCATAAAATGAAATACATCTACAACAACAAAGTGCACACACTCGACACTAATCATGAGCCTTATAGTGTCTTACAACTTGATAAAAATAAAGAGAATCCTTTAAACACATTGATGCCAACTACACAAGTAGAACCCATGCAAGAAAAACAAATAGATAGATGTCCTCAACCCTTCACAATGATATCCCTAGATGATTTGGGATCGTTGAATTTTGAACCAACATTCATGGGAGAATACAAGATCATAAACAAAGATTCAAGGGAAAAGAAAAAGCAGTAATGTCCACACAAAATTCAAAAGACCCTTTAAAAGCATCCACCTCAACCACTTTAGAAGAAAAATAAAATTACACAACAAAATTTGATGAACTTAATTCTAAGCAACCACGGAATCCAATAGAAATGAAGAATATTTTGGAAAAGGTTATGAGCTTATGAAAAAACTGGGATATAGTGGAAAAGGATTTGGTTCTAGAGAACAAGGTATTTGTGTCCCTATAGAGCCTCCCACGCAAGAATTGACTAGTGGTCTTGGTTATTGCACCTCGAAAGAAATAAACAAGCTTTCAATTAACATCAACACTATTACAAAATATTTCTCTAAGCCAACTTTATACACTAGTGTTCTTGATTTTTATCCTTTGCAAGAACCAAAATAGACAAAGAAATATTCTCTTAATGTCAATGTCATCACACAAAACACTAATGATTCAAATTCATTAGATTTTAAACCCTTCTATAAAGAAGACAACAAAATATCACAATCTAAAGAGTCCTATAAAAGTATGATATCTTGTACTAAGCAAGAGTTATCTTTACCATAAAATAAAGCAACATCCTCCACTTTTTACCAAGAAAGTATCTTTTTGAGACTCCTCCAAGATCGTCTGATCTCTCTCCCTCCAAGAACATGAAATAAATTCTACTACAAAAATTCATTTTGTGCATATCATAGAGTTCATGGCCATGCTACTAATTAATGTAAGTCTTTAAGTAACAAAATTCATTCTCTAAAAGAGTGTGGTGCTCTTCCTTGTGTTGAAGCACCTAATTCCTCTAACTGATACTTATTTTCATCCTATTTAGCTCATCCTTGTCCTACAATAAGTGGGGGAAAGGGGTTAGTTAGCTATGTCCTTGTATGTCATTTGTTGTGTCTTTTGGCTAATTGATCACCTTTCATGTACATATAAGAGAAAGCTTGGGATATGATCGACAGGCCTTAAGTTGGCTTGCATGTGACATATCAAGTTTTGGGGAAACCCTCTTTTCCTTTTCATTTGGGCTTCTTTAAAGTAATTTCTCATAGCATGGTGTTAGAAATTTCTTTAAGTGGGGGCATACATTGGCATTATTTTTGGCATGATTTCAATTACATTTATTTTAATGTTCCTTGTGCGATTTTCTTTCTTCTTGTGATGCATCATTTTCTGGGTGGTGGCATTTGGCTTGATTTTCTCTTAGAGCATGATATTTATTTTATTTTTCCTCTCTTGGAAACATTAAGCACAATGTTCCCTAATATGAGACCTTGCACAAACTAAGAAAAATCCCTTCGAACATCTTTCTTTCTTGTTGTGTTGCTTTTTTGTACCTTATTAAAGTCATGGAGGTATTGCTTTGATATGGTCCCTTGGGGCTCACCTAGTGAACAACTAGCTTCACTAGCCCTTGTGAGCATTCATTTTCTTTGTCCTTATCATAGTCATGGGGGTATGACGTTGATATGGACTTATTGGGGCTTACCTAGTGGACAACTAACTTCACTAGCCCTTGTGAGCATGCATTTTGTTTTCATAGTGGATAGCATGTTCCACTTGTAAACCTACAAGTGTAGACCCAGTCAACAATGTGGCCAGTCAAAGCTTGATTCTTAGCATTTTTCTTTTTTGTTTTCCTTTTTCTATCTTTGATTGTGTATGCTTGCGATCTGGTTATTGCTTCATATATCATCTGCAAGTGTGTTCCTTTTTCCTATGTTTGTTTGTCATATGATCTTAATCCTAGGGGCTTGATCATCCCTCTTGATTATTTTCATCCTATCTTACTAACATTCATACATTTTAACCCCTCTTGATTGTGTGTTTGAATAATTTAGTGTGAGTTTTTAAGGAACTCCTAAAGTATTTGTTCCATCTCCAAAATCTTGATGAGTGTAGGGAGTTATGGGTTTTGTCTCCTACTATTGTATTAGAGGGGTTTTAGGTTTAATTTGATCTCATTTTAAAAAAACCTTGGAGTTTATATTTTCTTCTTTGTTTTATTTCTTGGTTGAATCCTTGTGTTAGTCATCCATCCTTTAATTCATGCTTCTCGGCATCGAAACCCGTTGATTGACTAGCCTACTGCCTTTTTTTTATCAATTGGTCATGTGAGATTATTATTTTTGAAGTTTTCCTAAGTCGGGCCGAACATTTATCACTAAAAATCTTAAGCCTTATATGTCATAGCTATGGCCTCGTCGACTTTGTTAGGTCCCTTTCAATGTTAAAATGTTTTTCACACATGTAGATATATGGACCCCTGAATGTTGTTTGATTAATGTAGAAATATCTGAGCCATTGCCCACCTGCCTATTCCATTTTATCTCTCATTCTCTTACTCATTCGGGCTCATGGGAAAAGGACAAGTGTTCCTGATGTTTGGTGGGATATACATTGTTGGCAAGGCATGCAATTGGTTGTTAAAAAGGATCAATGGTGGGAGATGAATAAGGTGGCTACATCTGCACAGTTCCCTACATGCATGTTTGCTTTTGTTGGTTATTAAAATAATCACACAAGGCTAGCGGGTGATTTCCACCTATCTTCATTGATGATGGGCTTGAGGGTTAGTATTGCCAAATTTCAGCTAGCTGGCAGTCGATTGTGGGTGATGTGGATTAATCTGGATCACTCACCATTATCCTGTGTGGGTCCCATCCTTCCTGCCAGTTTCCCAATGAGGAAGTGGGTGTCTCCCACATGGAGTAATCTTGATAATCTGAAGGCATGGTTATGTGGTTGAATATTTAATTGAAATATCAACACTAGACATGGGAGGTAACATATGCATTACTAGTATGCATATATTACATGTGCTTTAAAGATCTTTTAATCTGAGTTGTAGATGTTGTATGAAACATAAAATTATTGCTAGCTAAGGAGTGTGTATGATGAAGCCACAAGATCTAATCTCAATCATTCATCATTTTCACATTGATGAAATTTGCACATGATTTATGCCTCACGAGGGTAAGGGAAAAGGGACACGTGGATTATGGTTGTGAAGACAAAGAGGTAGTAGGGCCCGCACATTACAAACAAGTGTCTCCATGTGGCATCTTGTCATTTGGTAAGTATTGCAACTATGCACAGTCACATCTTTCATAATAACCTGATCAAATCTAGATCATGGATCAATCAACTCTCCAAAAGCATCAACGATTGGTATTCAAAAATTAGTTGAAGGCAACCAAGTCATTTTGGTTCATACGAGTGAGCCTTAATAACTAAAAGGATATTGAGCTACTGAAGTAAGGAATTACATTTTATTAATGTTTTTCTTAAAGTCATTACTCAGCATTACATTATATACTCAATACACTCAACGACCTCATTTTATGGTTTCTCAACATCTTCTTACCTTGTAACCAGGGTTCTCAACCTGCAAAAAATAGTAAGTCAATTATTTATTTTCTTCTAGCATTATTCATAAGTTAAAAATTGCTTAAGCTTAAGTCTGTTACGATTTTCTTGGTTTGGATTTTTAAGGTTTGACGTTCATGAAAAAAGGATTCTATTAATTTAGCATTTGTATAATTTGTTCTAAACCCCCACAAAAGTCATAGGTCTTGTTCATTTAAACCAAAAAACCCTACCTTCTTGTACATCCTGCATTATGTCTCCTTAGGTAAAACTCTCTTCACCTAAGGGGGAGGCTTTTGTTCCTAAAATACATTTGAATAAAGACCTTATGGATCAATTACCACCCTCCACTAGTGACAAACATAAAGGCCAATTGATTCCTAGAGGTCCTCAATTAGCAGAGGGTATGTTCGATAGAAGAGGTTCTATTAGAGATGCTAAATTACCTTATAGTGGATGGAAATTGTTTTGTAGTTGGTTCAAGAACATAAATATGGGTGTCCCAGTAGGAAACCCTTGGAATTGTGATCTGGGAAAGTTAATTGTGCCAAATGTCTATATGGATGCTGACTTGCTAAAGGAAATAGTTTCTAAGTATGACCCAGTCACAAGAACCATCAGAACATATGATGGGAAAGTGTATACACCTAAAAATGGTTTGGATAAATATGATTAATTAAATACAAATATTTGATTAATTAACCTTCAAATTCATCTACTTATAAATAAATCAAAATATTTATTTATATAGTTCATATTCTATTTTCTTCTATCTTAATTAAATAAACTAAAATCACATATTTTGTTTAAATATCATCTCCCTTTTATTAAATAAATAAAATTTCAATTTTTTTATTTAATAATATATTTTCCCTCCAAAATTGAATAAATCAAATATTCAATTGAGCACATGTCTACATATTTTCTCTCAACAAAGTTGAAAGCTTCAAGTTGTATTCAATTGTGCTTTTCCAATTAAGCACATGTTTACAACTTTTCTCTCAATAAATTTGGAAGCTATAAATTGCATTCAATTTTACTTTATCTCTCCAACCAATTTTGAAACAAACTTTAACAGTTGGAAATAGTTGGCTTCGTGGATCCACAATTTCTTCCTAATCATTTGCCATAATGTTTTGTTGGGAGAAACCATTTCCCCTTCTTCCTCACCAAATTCTTCATCGTCTACCATTGATTTATCTAGATCAAATTTGAACTGTTTCTTGCTACCACATCAGGAATTGCCTTTGAAAATATATAAAAGAAACCTCTTGCAATAGGAAATGGATCCCACTTTTATACAATTTCACTCTACAAGAATCATATTAGAGAATTTAGCATACAACATTAAGCAATTAGCAATATAGAAGCATATAGCATTCATATTAGCATTCATAATCATGGCTTTCATATTAGTTGCATTTTAGTTTACAATAGTTTACAATCACATCATTTCATATCAGTATCACAGCATCATAGCTTCCATTATCAGTCATTTTATCACAACATATCATTTAGATCATCTTTCTAATTCTCTAGGTTGTCATTTTAACAATCACATTCCACACAATTTGAGAGCCACTTTGATTTAATAAATCCTTGAAGTTGGAGAGAAATGAAATAATTTTATAGATTTTATTATGTTTAAATTAGATTAAATTTGTTGTTTGAATTCTCTAATAATGTTGCATTAAGGTGTGTTTTTATTTACTTCACTTACACATATTTCCCACACACAGAATGAAATGGTTAAGATTACAAAGGAAGAATTGGGTCTTGTTTTCAAGCTTACTAAATGGAATGATGAAATGCATAAGATAAATGAGGAAGCTCTTAGGAAGGAATATGAAAAGACCAAGATTTCATTCAGATTCCATATCTTTCCAAGATTTCTAGCAGAAATTGCAGGATCAAATATTGTGATAAGATCACATGATAAGGAGCCTTTCCCTGTTAACTATTTTGTTTCTTATTTCAAAAGAACCTTTTATTCCATTTTCCAAATAATTGGTTATGATCCCATAGCTAGGATTCCAATGGCATGGATGTATATGGCTGCCCATATCCAGCATCCCCAGTATTGTGCAGTATATGATTATGCAGGTTTTCTTCATGAAAGAATGCATGAAGGACTAGTAAGATTAAAGAAAGGTGAATCTGGGATAAGATGCAGTTGGTACTCATTTCTAATGCATATGTTTTTATACAAAGGTGCAATTTACTTTGGAAAATATATTGACTTAGAAAGAAAAATGGGTGACTTGGATCTGCCCATCCAATTTTGTATCACAGTCTTGGATAAAGATGATAGGACACATGGTTATTTCACACTCTAGAATTTGTTTGCTATTGAACTAAAGAAATGTTTGATTGTGAAGTTACCCAGAGTTCTCATTGCTCTACATGGCTTTTTGAGACAGAAAGAAAGAAGATCTGAGATAGGAGTTGATCATAATTGGGGAGATGTCATCTGACTCCCTAATTACACTATCTTAAGAGTATATGGTTCCAAAGTAGCACCTCACTTTTTGTTGAGGTTTGTGCTAGAAAGAATTGGTTTCCTTGAAGTTATATCGAAACTAGGAAATGTTGAGAATGAGCACTTGTTGAATCAACAAAAGGGAACTTTACTTCCTTCATACAAATGTGTTTATGATTTTTTAATGACCAAAGGAGGTTGGAATAACATCCTTGAAGTACCCAAAACATACTGTATGCATAGGACAGTTGAGAGGGTTAGGTATGATCCTAAAGGTTTCATGGCTTGGTTGAATGAGAGGAACAAGAGTTACAAATATGTCCACATTTTCCAATACCCAGAAGATGTAATAATAAATATATTAGACACCTTCGAATAGGAATAGACGTTAGCAAGGTGGATTGCATTCACTACAATGCAGATGAAAATAAAGCAAGAAGAGACTAGTCTTGGGATTCTCCCAAAGGTAGAGGATAGAATACAGAAGGTGGAACATGTAACAAGGAAATTTGATTCAATAGTAGGCCATCTTGGAACTAAAGGGGTAATTAGTAAGGATAAAGGGAATGCTCCAATTGCAAAAGAAAAGAGTGGGGGAGGCATCCCTACTATAGGAAGAGAGTCTACATTACAAACCTCTAAGGAACCAAAAATTAAAAAAAATATAAGAAGAAAGAGTAAGAAAAATAAATCTGATGAAGCATGTGATCCCACTCAGCAAGAGGAATACAAAACTCCTTCTCCTATGTCACAAGTACCACCCCCATCTCCACCAAGGTAGGCAGAGCCCGAAATTGTGGATGTTGATTCTCCACCACCTAGCGAAATGCCACCCAGTGAGCCACCATTGAAAAGGAAAAAGATTGATGCCACTATTTTAGTGGATTATGATCATGAAGGATTTCATGATAATATTTGGGTGTTAGAACAAGAAATATAGGAAGGAGTTCCTACTACATCTATAGTGAGAGCGACAAGTCAATTAGGAAAAATATTGAGTAATATTGATCTTAGAGGAATCAATGGAAGTGATGATATGCGGGTTGAGGCATTTACTAAATTTTTGGATGATGACTCATTTGTAAAGACTCAATCTTTTATGGAGTTTTCTTATAGGGCTAAAAGAGATGAGTATGTAAAAATTATGGCTATAGAGAGGATCCTTCATCTAGAAATGCCTGATGTTTTCATTCAAAAAAAGGTGTTAAATTAGATGAGAGCCAAATTCCAAAACATGACTGCAAAGGAAGGTTTGGAATTGGTAAGAACTAGTGGTATCTTGTAGCTTCCAAAATGGGATTTAGCTTTAGCTATAGCTTTTGACACAATCAAGAAATGTAAAAGACCCTTTTATGATACAAAAGAGGAAATTGCACTTGCACTATAGGGGTCTGCTTTTAGTGAGGAATGGGAAGCCTTGGTTATATGGTCATTAGCCCCAAGCTCAAGAAACCCAGACATTTTTGAGCCTACACCTAATTAGAGTGCAGGCCTAATAATAAAAATAGTATAAGAAACATTAGCCTTAGAAGCTGCAAATTTTTTAGCTCATGTTGCACAATTCACAAGGGAAACTATGTAGTTTGTGACTACTGAAAAGGATAAACTTAGAATAGAGTTGAATAATTTGTTGGTTAAGTATGGAGACCTTGAGAGAAATAATATGCAATTACATACAAAGGTAGAATTATTTGAGGATGTGTTGCAAAAGCTAAAACCTAGAAAGCTCAATCGGGATGATGTTCACTCTCCCACTACCACACAAGAAAGTGTATCCCCCAAGTTTACTAATGATGTAAGTTCTTCATGGGAAATTATGTCATATAATATGGGAAGTGCACCCATTTCAATAGTAGAACCTAGTATATCAGAAGGGCCATAGATGGAATGGGAGATTAATAGGGAAGAATTTCTTAGGCAATTAAATGAATACAAGGAAAAATGTAAAATTCATGATGAAGAGGCTTTTAAGAGAAATATGAGGATTGTCACTTCAGTACGAGAACATTTAAACATAAGAGTGAATAAAAAATTGAATAGTATTCACTACAATTATTCATCCATGGTTGATTCCATCAAAATGTTTGATATTGACAAAGAAAGAGCTATTCCACTCATGGAAATTTGGATCCCTAGGAAGCAGGAATTGATATTGATAGGAATTGGGGTTAAGCAGGACACAAATCCACCTAAGAAGTTTAAGCCTAATGTGGTTCTTGTGAATAATATTGAGGGATACAAATGAAATGTTAAAACATTAAAGAACATAATAAAGTAATTTGTAAAATCCTGCCATGAATCTCATCATGGCCTTCTGCCATCCATTTTAAGGGATGATGGTGGCATCAAGACTTTACAAGAATGGAGAAATGAAGTAAATAATGTTATTTGCAATCAAGATATGAATTTTTTTCAAAAGTTTGATATGGAGACATTAACAATGAATATGGATATGTTAGTCCATATTGAGACTATCTTGCTAGAGTTTGATAAGGAGGAAAACCAAATAGTCACCAAGTATGCACCATATAGATAGAGGGCTAATGAAGTAATGAACTTTTACTAGCCTACTAAATAAGAGTTCCTAGCATGGAAAGGTAGATACTTGGAAGGAGTGGGAGGTCTAGCACTAAGCGTGGCGGGCCAGTGATTTGAAATTTTAAAATCTACAACCAGATGAGTAACGGATAGATAGGAATGCATTGCATAGCCTGGATTTAGTACAGATTAGGATTTTGTAAAGTATAGGAAAATATAGTGCATCTTATTCAAAGTTGAAGTGAGGACAAGGCTACAAATGTGGTTTGATTTTTGTATATTTTATTTTCTTCATGCTTTTCCTTCTTTTCACTTTGTGTGCATGGGCACATGTCTTGAGGCAATTGTTCGGTTGTACCAATTTTGAAAATTGGACCTAATCTTTAGTAGAAAATGAAGACTACATTCATGTCTTCACATGTCTCCCACCTCTTAGGAGTAAATTGTAACTGAATGGGAGATTCTTTGATATAGCGGTCCAATAAGGTTTTGACATGTGTAATTTTTGGCCTGAGGCTTTTTTTTCTCCTTTGTTTCTATAAGAAGGAATTCAGGGCCAAAAATTAGGGGTTTTTTGTTTTACGCAATTGACACTGTGAATTGTAGGAAGAATACTAAGCATGTTTTAGGGATTTTTTATCTTAATTTTTTTAGAGTTCATTGTTATTTATGTAATTTAGCTAACACAATAGTAAGTTATATACAAGGAAATATCAATTTCATGGCTATTGTCTCTCCCTATGCTCATTTTATGAGTTATGAATGAAAGTAATCCAGGATATCTTTTATTTGTCTCCATTGTTCACCAGTGGATTTTTGATTTCATTCCTTCTTATTGATTCAATGAATTCTTGTAAATTCTTGGATGAGATTAGTAACTCATAAAGATCAAGTTCTAGGATATTGATAAGTAGTATTAGTTATGAATTTAATGGGGGAATGTTGTAATGCAGTATTTCTTGAGATTTTATCTTTCTATTATTGAATTATTACTTGGTTATATAGGTCGAGTGTGACTCCGTACTTAGGATAAAGATATTGGTTTATGCAAAGTACTCATGGTTCACTTTCTATGTTGATTCATCAACTGATCATTTTTAGTTTGCATACTTTTATGGTTACCATTGTAGTTGCTATGTGTTGATGTCTCATCTTCTCATGCACTACATATAATGCATTTATTAATAAGCTACCAACTTATTTGATGTATTAGGATCTTGATTGATTTTAAGGGAGGTATATGTTATTGAAAATGCATTTTATTTTAATTGTGTAAGGTTTATGAGCATACATTGTGGGATAACCCTCTCGGGTTTCAGAGAGCCCGAAGTGTAGGAGTAAATTTTTTGCAATTTCCACTCATTCGTTGGCCAATCCATTTGGAGCACTGATTATTGGAAATGGTAAAATCCATAAGTATTTCTAGAGATAAGTTTCTTTCTTAAAAAATAACCAATAGATTGGTGACTCTGTTGGGGACCACTATGTCCAAAGTCTCTAGTTCAGATCAAGTATAGTTAGAGTCAAGTATTTGTTCTCATATTCTTCACCATGTGAAAAATAATTAATTGAAATTTTGTTGCATCTATCACATCACCCTGAATATTATGTGTTAATACTTGTCTCATTATGTCACCTTGTCTCAGGTTATGTTTAAACTTCTCTCTGAAGTTACAAGTACAAAGTCAAGATCCGATCACTTTATATTTCCCAACATCCTGGGTGGTGACTCTGAATTCTCTAACACCAATGTAAATTTAAGTTTTCAAAAGGAACGTAAGAAAAGGGATTCTGACATATTTGACATCATGAAGAAGACAAGAAGTTATGCAAAGAAACACCCTGAGAAGAAGGCAAAATCTGAACTTGCTAAAGAGAAACAACCCACTTGTATAAAGAAGGGCTCTAAATCAAGTGAGTATATTGACTCTCCTACTGAGGCTTCTCAAACATTCAATGTTGAAATGAGTAGTTCTAGTACCCATGAGAAGGCATGTGAGTTTGAAGGGTCAAACATAGACTGAGTAATTTTCCCGGTTGAGCAAGTGTTTGATAGTGAACTTAATATTTCAAGAGAGGAGGATAGGTGGGATTTTTGGGGATTTATGGATAAGGATTTTTCAAAGCCTTTGACCCTTGGAGTTGGTTATATTTTTAATAATAATAATTTTAAGCCAACAGGGGAGCCTCCTAGTATACAATTTCATTTTTCTCTCAAGGAAGATCCTATTGACCAACCCTACTATACTCCCACCCCAAGTGAGCATGAAGATGTCTTAGAAAATGAGAAGGCCGTAGATAGAGACATGAAAGTTATGGAAGAAGAAGAGCTAATGGTCCAAGAATAATAAGATATTAGATTGAGAGAGTTAAAGGAGAGGGAATAATTAGAGCTAGGAAACTTGAGAGAGATGCTAGAAAGAAAAAATTGGATAGAATGAGAGAAGATGCGACTAGGTGTAAAATCTTTGAGGAAAATATTTTAAGGTTTACCTCTAAAATGAGCAATGACATTCTTGAAGTAACAATCCCAATGGGAAATTATGCTACTATACCTACACCACATCGATCTCTACTACTAAATCCTTAGATACTCCTGTTACTACTAAGAATACGTCATTTTTAGATCATGGGAAAAGACCCATTGATCAACCTAAGAAAACCACCTTCAATACCAATAATAGTAAAAATAATTCATTTGCTAAAATCCCTACATATAAGGCCAAAATCAACCCAACTTCATCTATTGCACCTCCAAATCCTAAGATATTGAGGTTACAAGTTGAGAATGAAAAGCTACAAGAAGATCTAAAAAATGTTGAGATGGAAGCTTCAAATGCATAAATGGCTAGGAAGATTGCTCTCCTTAAAATGTCCACATCTAGTCCAGAGTCTTCAAGCTCTGGACATACCAATAGTGAGTCATAAAAGAAGAAGTCTAATGGGAATACTCGTAGATAGTTGTAGAGGAGGTGGTGATGGTGACCAAGGTGTTGGAGGTGGAGGAAAGGACAAAAATAGTAATTCTTATTATGAGGATGATGAAGGAAATAAGAAAAACATTGGTGATGGTGAAAATGGGAAGGGTAAAGATAACAATCACTCTAATAATAAGAAGGATGGTGAGAAAAGAGATATTCATAGGGATTGGCATACTAGGAGACCACTCCAATTAGATAGATAATTGTAGTTGTGTTTCAGAGGAATACCTAGCTACCCAAACCCATTCCCTATGGATTTTAAACTTGCTTTAGCAAAATTATTTGGTAATAATTCCTTGATTGGTGAAGACCATCTCAAAGAATTTGCTAATGTTATGGATGATTTCGAGGTAAAGGAAAAATATTTCATGATGAATTTGTTCATGCGTCCTATCAATGAAGATGCTCGAGATTGGTATAGAAGCTTGCCTGCCAAGAGTATTGGCTCTTGGGAGGAGTTCAAAAGATTTTTAGAGAGCAATATGGTGACAAAATTGATTCAATATTTTTATTGAATCAATTTAATACTATTGTTAAAGGTTCTAACAAATTTTTTGCTGAGTTCAATACAAGGTTCCAAAACGCTAGGAAAATATTGCCTCCTCGTTTGCAACTGAATAATCATGTATGTATGTATGGTAAATTAATGCAATTCTTTTGATGCAAAAATGAGTTACTTCTTGCTAGATAAGAACCCTCAAACATTGAGGTAAGCCTTCAACATGGCAAATAATATTGAGAATATTATTAGAGAAACAAGTAAAATTGGGAGACGAGATGACCCAAAACTCTTCAGAGGGTCAAAAAAGGAAAATAAAGGTTTAGGTACTAAAGGAGGAACTATTGAAGACAAGCTTGATAATTTTATGAAAACCATAAATGATAAGATTGTGAAACAAGAAAAGGTGCAACCAAAAACATATCAAAGAAATGAAAGACTTCCTTGTTTACAGGACCACCTGTATAATACCAATTGGTATAATGGAAATCTTGTTCCTAATAATCAAATAATTACCTAGAATAAAGTCCCTCTAGACCATCTAAAAAAGAAGTCTAGAAATTTTGTTAAAGATACCCCTTGGTGCATGACTTGTCAAATGCCACATTCTTTTCAGCAATGTGTAGTTGCACAAATGGTTGAAGAAGATGAAGACATGCTTGGAGATTCTGATCAGCAAAATGAGGAGGATGTGAATCTACTCATGGCTATGAGTGACTCTGATATTGCCAGTAGTGAATACTCTTCTTATGAATATTTTTGTGAAGTAGATGTGGAAAATCAAAGGAAAATTGCTAATACATATCATCAACAAGTCTTTTTTGATGAGGATGTTGATAGAGAAGTTGAGGTTTACAATTTGGAAGCAATCAAAGAAGGTGTTTCATTAAGAAGACCCTTGGAGGAGGAGATTGCAAGATATACTACAACCTTGGTTGCTCAAGCTAGAAGTTCCTATCATTTGAGGAACAGAACAGTCGGTGGTGAGCAAGGTAGTCCTTCTGGTCTTTTCATCAAGGGGAAAATGTCAAGAACAAAGAACACAAACCTAATGGAAAAGTGGATGCAACCAAAACTAAAGAGGGTAAGGAAGATAAAATTTGGGCTAAGAGAGGAGAAAGGCCAAAGCTCACTCAGGAGTGAAAATCTCCAACTGCAAAGATAAAGACACAAAAGAAAACTCTTGATGTCATAAGGAAGGATACTAAGAATAGAGACAAGGAAATAGGAAATTGACAGAAGGAGAGCAACAATTAACAAGGTATGCTCCCAATTGAACTACCCAAGTATACTCCTATCGATATGTTTTAACTACTTAGCCAAGTAAAATTATATGTGCCTTTCCTTGAAATGATGAGAATAAACAAACATAAGAAAATGGTAGTGGCCCTTATCAATGGTCCTGCTATAGCCTATAATGACTTGGTGGAGCCCAAACCACCCAAAATTAGTGAAAAATAAAAGAAAGACAAGGAGGTTGAGGGAGTTATTACTAACATTCCCCATGTTTTTTTAGGAAATTTTGTAACTAATTGTCCTGAAAAAGATAGATCTGTTCTTCCTCACCTTAGATGTTAGGGGAAATTTTATAAAAAAATGTATTATTGACTCTGGAGCATCCAACAATATCATGCCAACTAAAATCTTGGATGCACTAGGATTGAAATTTGATAGTACACATGGAAAGTGCTATGTTATGGATGCAAGAGAACTCCCTGTCATTGGTGTGATAAATGAAATTCCCTACAAACTAGTAGCCTACCTTGAAAATAAATTCAAAATGAGGGTGGTAGTGGTGGATATCCCACCTAATTATGGAATGTTGCTATCTTGAAAATGGAGTGTGTCTATGGGAGGTAGTATGTAAAGTGATATGTCTTATGCCACATTTCCCATTGATGGTAAGGATTTTCAAGTGATGAGAGAACCAAGGGTGCCACATATGTTGGAGCATGCTCCTGAGGATGACACGGTTCTTTTCATAAACACTGATATTAGTAATTTTAAAATAGAAGAAACTCCAAGAGAGGTTGATAGGTATCTTGCACCAATAGAAAATGAAATTTCAAGGTTTTCTAATAAAGATGGACTTTGGAAAATTTATTTTTATGGTGCAAGTTCCAAAGAAGGGTCGGGTGCAGGGATATTGTTGGTAGCACCTAATGGCAGTACTCACAATTTTTCCTTCACATTATCTTTTTTCTATTTAAATAATGTGGAAAAATATGAAGCTTTATTATAGGGATTGAGATTGGTTAAGAAGAAAAAAATAAAAAAGTTAATGGTAATTGGTGATTCTGAGTTGGTGATTTCCCAAGTAAGAGCCAAATATTCATATAACAATAATTGACTGGAGTAGTACAAAAATGTTATATGGGATTCCATTGAGCAATTTGATCCCTTTGGAACTCACTAGATGGAAACAAGATAAAATAGAGTAGCTGACTTACTTGCTAACATTGCATTAAGACCTGATTAAATAAATTTCATAATAATTTCTCAGGTGGAGGTACAGACAAGGCCTTATATTCTTGACAATGTGTACAACTTGTAGATATTCAATGATGATGAAGATATTCTCATATTTTTGAATTATACTGATAAATATGAAGGTCAGGAGATTCACTTTGCTGGATTTGTGGAAAATATTGATGGGAAGGATATGGTATTTGGGAATTAAATCATTCAATTAAAAATAAATAAAATCCCCAAAGTCCTTGTAGCTCTTGAGAGGGTCTTTGATGGTTAGGATAAAAATAAGGTCAAAACAATTGTTGCTCACCCAAAGGACTTGGAGGAAGTAAATTTGGGGACAGAAAATGCTTCCAAGAAATATTATGTAGGGAAGAAGATGAATCCAAAGGTAAAACAAATGCTAATTACTTTTCTCAGAAAGTACAAGCATGCCTTTTCTTGGTCATATGATGACCTAAAATCTTATAGGGAGGAATTATTTCAGCATGAGATTCCTCTGAAAGAAAATGCTAAACATTTTAGGTAAAAGAAAAGACCAATTAATCCTACTATAGCTCCCAAGATGCAAGATGAGTTGGTAAAGTTAAGAGATCATGGCATCATAAAACCCATTAGACACTCTTCATGGCTATAAAATTTGGTTCGAGTGAGGAAAAAGAATGGTGACATAAGACTGTGTTGATTTTAGGAACCTGAATATATTTGTATTAAAGGACAATTATCCATTTCCGAATATGGAATCCATGTTATAAAAGGTGACTGGTTGTGAACTACTGTCAATGATGGATTGTTTTTCAGACTATAATCAAGTAAAGGTAAAGGAGTCTAAGCAAAATAAGACTGCTTTCACTACTCCTTGTGGCACCTATGTTTATGTCAGACTGCCTTTTGGTTTAACAAATGCAAGTGCCACTTTTCAAAGAGCTATGGATGTAAATTTCTCAGATTTTATTGAGTTGTTTATTGTTGTGTATCAGGATGACTTGAACGCTTACTCAAAAAAGGAAGAAGATCATTGTATGCATTTAGAAATATATTTCTCAAGTCACTTGAATATGGAATATCTCTGAATCCAAAGAAATGTGCTTTGGGGGTAACTAAGGGAAAATTGCTAGGACATATTATTTCTAAATATGGGGTAAGGATAGATCCTAAAAGAGTAGCAGTTATAGATAATATCCCTGAGCCCAAAAATGTCAAAAGTATTCAATCATTTTTTGGGAAAATAATTTTCTTAAGAAATTTTCTGACTAATTTTGTAGAAATCACACGACCTATCTCCAAGATGTTGAAGAAGGGAGAGAAGTTTCTTTGGAGTGAGGAGCCTATTCAATAATTTAAAAGTATTAAATAGTCTATCAAAGAAGCTTCAGTATTAAAGTCCCTAAACTTTGCTAAACCAGTGCACATTTTTTCTTTTACTTCCTTTCATACTATTGTCATTGTATTGTTACTAAAAAATGAAGAGGGCTTTGAATAGACTATTGCATTTTTAAGTAGGTCTTTACAAGCTGTAGATTTCAAGTATGACATGAATGAGAAACAAGTATATTCTTTAGTTAAGGCTATAAAGAACTTCAAGACTTACCTATAGGGAGCCACTGTCATAGCATTTGTACCAAGTGCTACTGTGAAAGATATTTTCCCGAATAGGAAACTATAGGCAAAAGGTGTAGATGGATCAATAGGATCCAAGAATTTAATATTGATGTTCAAATCACCAAATTAGTAAGAGGTTAATACCTCACTAAATTAATGAAAAAATCTAATTTGGAGGAAAATCATATCAATGGGATATAATTGATTGATGTTGCACCTATTTGTGATATGCAATCATGCGGGCGGCACAAAAGAATTGTCCAATACTTACAAACTCTGCAATGTCCTTAAGGCATGACTCGCAATGACAAGAGCACACTGAAATTACATGCCATTAAGTATATAATTATTGATAATGAGCTATGGTGGAGGAACCTAGATGGTGTACTTCTTAAATGTGTGGATGGGAAGTAGGCACTAGACCTCTTGCAAGAAATTCACAATGGGTTATGTGGTGGTCATTACATGGCAAAGACCACTACACACAAGGTTGTAAGATCAAGATTTTGGTGGCGTATTGTCTTCAAGGATGCTCACAAGTTTGTTAAATCCTATGATGCTTGTCAAAGGTTTGTTGGAAAGTTGAAGTTTTCGAGAAATTTACCACTTAGGCTTGTGATAGTTCAAGCCCCTTTCCAACAATGGGGGATCAATTTCATTAGATAAATACAAAACAAATATAGTGGAGGTCACTCATGGATCCTTATTGCCACTGATTATTTCACAAAATGGGTAGAGGCAATACCCACAAAGAAATCAATAAGCAAGGTGGTGGTGGATTTCCTACTAAATAACATTCTCATTGGATTCGGAGTTCCTATTAAAACTTCCTCAGATAATGCTATGTGTTTTAGGTCTGATGAATTCAAATAATTTAATGAAAAACATGGGATACAAGTTTCTTATTCTTCACCTTACCATCCTCGAAGAAATGGTCAAGCTGATTCTAGCAATAAGAGCTTAATGAAGATTATCAAGAGAGTAATGGAGAAGAACAAGAAATCTTGGGACTCCAAATTAAAATTGGCACTCTAAGAAGATAGAGTGACTGTGAAAAAGGCTATGGGTTATTCACCATTTGACTTAGTATATGGCCTAGATGCTAGGTTTCCACATAATAACCTGCTCAAGATGTAAAAGTTCATACAAGAATATGATGAAGATATATGCAATGATATGAAGCACAAAATAAACAATCTAGTGCAAATGGATGAAACAAGGAAAGAACCTCAAAGTAAAAATATGAAGATGCAGTTGCAAGTTAAGCATCCACATGATTAGAGAGCTTCTCCCAGAAAGTTTGAGGTAAATAGTATGGTGTTAGCCTGGAATGCGAGGGCTCGGGACAAGGGTAAACATGGAAAGTTTGAAGAACTATGGATGGGCTCTTATCTAATAGTGAGTGCACACAAGGAGGATTCCTATTTCCTCCAAAGCTTGATAGGTGAAATTTTTGAACTACCAGTACATGGATAGTTATTAAAACCAAACTTCTCCTAAGTATGTTGTTATTCCATGTACACTGTAAATTTTGTAAATTTTATGTATAGGTGTGTTTGGTTTTGTTGTGTTTGGTTTGGTTGTACTACCTAGTTCGATTAGTTCCTTGTTTTTTTATTGGTTTGCTTCAACCATAGATTCTAAGATCTTGCCATGCCTACAAGAGACATACGTCCCCAGTCGAAGCAATTGATGGAACTCCTAAAGTTTTTTTTCCATCTCCAAAATCTTGATGAGTTTAGGGAGCTATGGGTTTTGTCTCCTGCTATTATATTAGAGGGGTTTTAGGTTTACTTTGGTTTCATGTTAAAAAACCCTTGGAGTCTATATTTTTTCCTTTTATTTATTTCTCAGTTGGCTCCTTGTGCTAGTCATCCATCCTTTAATTAATGCTTCTCAACATCGAAACCCATTGAGTGACTAGCCCTCTACTCTTGTTTTACCAATTGGTCTTGTGCGATTATTATTTTTGAAGTTTTACTAAGTCAGGAAAATAATTTCTCACCAAAAATATTAATCCTTTTATGTCATAGGTATGGCCTTATCAATTTTGTCGGGTCCCTTTTAGGGTTAACAATTTTTTGACATGTGTAGATATATGGACCTCTAAATGTTGTTTGATCAATGCAGAAAGATCTGAGTTGTTACTCGCTTTCCCATTCCTTTTTGTCTCTCGTTATTTTACTCATTCAGGCTCATAGGTGAAGGACAAGTGTCACTGATGATTCATGGGCCATACATGATGGGCAAGGCATGCAAGTCATCATTAAAAAGGATCAATGCTGGGATATGAATGAGGTGGTTTCATCTGGACCGTTCCCCACGTGCCCGTTTTCTTTCATTAGTTATTAAAATAATCACATAAGGCTAGCGAGTGATTGCCACCTATCTTCTTTGATGATGGGGCCAAGGGTTAGTATTGCCAATTTTCAACTAGTTGATAGTTGATTGTGGGTGACGTGGATTAATCTGGATCACTCCCCGCTATCTCATATGGGTCCCATCCTTCCTACCAGTTTCCCAATGGGGAAGGGGGCATCTGCCACATGGAGTAATCTTGAGAACCTGAAGGCATGGGTATGTGGGTGAATATTTAATTGAAATCTCAACACTAGACATGAGAGGTAACATATGTGTTACTAGTATGCATATATTACATGTGCTTAAAATATCTTCTAATTTGAGTTGTAGATGTTGTATGAAAGATAAAATTGCTACTAGCTAAGGAGTAGTGTGTAGGATGAAGCTACGAGATCTTATCTCAATCATTCCCCATTTTCCCGTTGATGAAATTTGCACAAGTTATTCCACACGCTCGTAAGGGAAAAGGGACATGTGGATTATGGTTGTAAATACAAAGAAGTGGTAGGGCCCTCACAGTACAAACAAGTGTCTCCATGTGGCCTCTTATCATTTGGTAAGCATTTTGGTCGTGCACAGTCAGATCTTTCATAATAACCTAATCAAATCTAGATCATGGATCAATCAACTCTCTAAGAGAATCAACGATTGCTATTCAAAATTTAGTTGAAGGCAAGAAATTTGTTTCAGTTCACATGAATGAGCCTTAATAACTGAAAGGATATTGAGCTACCGAAGTAAGGAAATGCATTTTATTAATGTTGTTCTTAAAGGAATTACTAAACATTACATTGTATACTCAATAAACTCAAGGAACTCATGTTGTGGTTTCTCAACATCTTCTCACGTCGGAACCAGGGTTGTCAACTTGCAAAAAATAGTAAGTGAATTATTGCTTTTCTTCAAGAATTATTGATAAGTTGAAAATTACTCAAGCTTAAGTCTATTAGGGTTTTATTTGTTCGGATTTTTAATGTTTTACATTCATGAAAATGGGATTCTATTAATTTTTCAGATGTATAATTTGAGTTAAACCCCCACAAAAACTGTAGGTCTTATGCAGTTAAACCAGAAAACCTTGCCTTGTTGTACGTCCTACATTATGGCCTCTAAGGTAAAAGTATCTTCATCCAAGGTGGAGGCTTCTATTCCCAAAATACCTCTAAATAAAGACCTTATGGATCAATTACCACCCTCCACTAGTGACAAACCTAAAGTCCAATTGATTCCCAGAGGTCCTCAAATAACAGAGGGTATGTTCGATAGAAGAGGTTTTATCATATATGCTAAATTACTCTATACTAGATGGGAATTGTTTTATGGTTCGTTCAAGAATATTAATATTCCTTTCCCAGTAGGAAACCCTTGGAATTGTGATCTGAGAAAGTTAATTGTGTCAAATTTATATATGGATGCCAGCTTGCTAAAGGAAAATCTGCTAACTATGACCTAGTCACAAGAACCATCAGAACATATGATGGGAAAGAAATGCTTAAGATTACAAAGGAAGAATTGGGTATTTTTTCAAGCTTACTAAATGGAATGATGAAATGCATAAGATAAATGAAGAATCTCTTAGGCAGGAATATGAAAAGATCAAGATTTCATTCAAAGTCCACATCTTACAAATATTTCTAATAGAAATTGGAGGACAAAATATTGTGATAAGATCACATGATAAGGAGACTTTCCTTGTTAACTATTTTTTTCCTTACTTCAAAATAACCTTTTACTCCGTTTCCTAAATAACTGGTTACGATCCCATAGCTAAGATGCCAATGGAATGGATGTATATTGTTGCCCATATCTAGCATCCCCAATATTGTGCGGTATATGATTATGTATGCTTTCTTTCTGAAAGAATGCATGAAGGACTAGTAAGATTAAAGAAACATGAATTTTTGCTAAGATGCAACTAGTACTCATTGCTAATGCATATGTTTTTATACAAACGTGTAATTTACTTTGGATAAAATATTGACATGGAAAGAAAAATGGGTGACTTAGATGTGCCTGTGCAATGTTGGACCACAATCTTGGATAAAGATGATAATACATATGAGTATGTCACATTCCATAATTTGTTTGCTTGTGAACTAGAGATCTTTGATTATGAAGTTACCCAAAGTTCCCATTGCTCTGCATGATTCTTTGCGACCGAAAGAAAGAAGACCTGAGATAGGAGTTGATCATAATTGGGGAGATGTCAACTCACTCCCTGATTACTCTACTATCTTGAGAGTATATGGTTCCAAAGTAGCACCTCACTTGTTGCTGAGGTTTGTGCCAAAAATAATTGGTTTCCTTGAAGTTATGTGGAAACTAGGAAATGTTGAGAATGAGCACTTGTTGAATTAGGGAAAGAGAACATTCTTTCTTTCATACACATGTTTTTCTAATTTTTTAATAACCAAAGGAGGTTGGAATAACATGCTTGAATTACTAAAAAAATACTGTATGCAGAGGACAGTTGAGAGGGTCAGGTATGATCCTGAAGGTTTCATGGCTTGGTTGAATGAGAGGAATAAGAGTTACAAATATGTCCACATTTTCCAATACCCAGAAGATGTAATAAGAAATATATCAGACACCTTGGAACAGGAAAAGAGGTTAGAAAGGTGGATTTTACTCAATAAAATGTAGAGTAAAATAAAGCAAGAAGAGCTTGGTCTCAGGATTCTCCTAGAGGTGGAGGATATAATACAAAAGGTGGAGCATGTAACAAGGAATTTTGATTCAATAGTAGGCCATCTTGAAACTAAAGTGGTAGTTAGTAAGGATAAAGGGAAGGCTGCAATTTTAGAAGAATAGAGTGGGGCATATATCCCTACTATAGGAAGAGAGTCTACATCACAAACCCCTGAGGAACCAAAAATAAAGCTTTTTATAAGAAGAAAGAGTAAGACAAAGAAATTTGATGAAGCCTGTGATCCCACTCATCAAGAGGAATGCAAACCTCCTTCTCCTATGTCAAAAGTACCACCCCCATCTCCACCAAGGCAGTAAGAGCCCAAAATTATGGATGTTGATTCCCCACCATCTAGTGAAATGCCACCTAGTGAGCCACCATTGAAAAGACAAAAGATTGAGGCCACTAGTTTAGTGGATTATGATGATGAAGCCTCTGATGATGATATTTGGGTGTTAGAACAAGAAATATAGGAAGGAGTGCCTACTACATCTATAATGAGAGTCACAAGTCAATTAGGAAAAATATCAAGTAATACTGATCTTACAGGAATCAATGGAAGTGATGATATGTGGGTTGAGGCATGTACTAAATTTTTGGATGATGACTCATTTGTAAAGATTCAAGATTTTAGGGAGTTTTCCTATAGGGCGAGAAGAGATGAGTATGTAAAATTTTTGGCTATATAGAGGAGCCTTCATCTAGAAATGCCTAATGTTGTCATTTAGCAAAAGGTGTTAAAAGAGATGAGAGCCAGATTCCAAAACATGACTGCAAAGGAAGGTCAAGAATTGGTAAGAACTAGTGGTATCTTGTTGCTGATAGAATGGGAATTAGCTTTAGCTATA
Source organism: Sequoiadendron giganteum (assembly GCA_007115665.2). Taxonomy (NCBI): domain Eukaryota; kingdom Viridiplantae; phylum Streptophyta; class Pinopsida; order Cupressales; family Cupressaceae; genus Sequoiadendron; species Sequoiadendron giganteum. The sequence continues at coordinate 224,160,822 of CM021100.1, forward strand.
GCTTTTGACATAATCAAGAAATGTGAAAAACCCCTTGATGATACAAAACAGGAAGTTGCACTTGCACTGCAGGGGTCTGCTTTTAGTGAAGAATGGGAAGCCTTGGCTATATGGTCATTAGCCCCAAGCACAAGAAAGAGAGAGATTTTTGATCCTACACCTAATTAGAGTGGAGGCCTAATAATAAAAAGAGTATCAGAAACATCAGCCTTAGAAGCTGCAAATTGGTCAGTTCGTGTTGCACAGTTGACAAGGGAAATTGTGGAGTCTGTGACTGCTAAAAAGGATAAACTTAGAATAGAATTGAATAATTTTTTGGTTAACTATGGAGATCTTGAGAGAAATAATATGAAATTACACACAAATATATAATTATTGGAGGATGTGTTGTAAAAGTTACAACCTAGAGAGGTCAAGCAGGATAATGTTGACTCTCCCACTACTGCACAAGAAAGTGTATCCCCTAATTTTACTACTGATGTAAGTTCTTCAAGGGAAATTGTGCAATATAATATGGAAAGTACACCCATTTCAATAGTAAAACCCAGTATATCAGAAGGGCCTCGGATGGAAGGGGAGATTAATATGGAAGAATTTCTTAGGAAATTAAATGAATACAAGGAAAAAAGTAAAATTCATGATGAAGGGGCTTTTAAGAGTAATATAAGGATTGTCACTCCAGTACGAAAACATTTAAACAGAAGAGTGAATAAAAAATTGAATAGTATTCACTATAGTTATTCATCCATGGTTGATTCCATCAGAATGTTTGATATTGATAGAGAAAGAGCCATTCCACTCATGGAAGTCTGGATCCTTAGGAAGTAGGAATTGATATTGATAGGAATTAGGGTTAAGCAGGACCCCAATCCACTTGAGAAGTTTAAGCCTATTGTGGTTCTTGTGAATAAGATTGAGGGATATAAAGGAAATGTTGAAACATTAAAGAACAAAATAAAGGAATTTTTAAATTCCTTCGATGAATCTCATAATGGCCTTCTCCCACCCATTTTAAGGGATCATGGTGGCATCAATACTTTAGAGGAATGGAGAAATGAAGTAAATAATGTTATTTTAGATCAATCTATGAAAATTTGTTAGAAGTTTGATATGGAGACATTAACAATGAATATGGATATGTTAGTCCATATTGAGACTATCTTGCTAGAGTTTCATAAGGAGGAAAACTAGAGAGTCACATAGTATGCACCTTATAGATAGAGGGTTGATGAAGTAATGAACTTTGACTGGCCTACTAAAGAAGATTTCCTAGCACGGAAAGGCAGATACATGGAAGGAGTGGGAGGTTTGGCACTAACAGTGGCAGGCCAGTAATTTGAAACTTTCAAATTTACAACCACGATGAGTAATGAATAGATGGGAATGTACCGCATAGTCTGGATTTAGTATAGATTACGATTTTGATAAATTATGGAAAAATATAGTGCATCTTATTCAAAGTTGAAGTGATGACAAGGCTGTAGATGTGGTTTTCTTTTTGTCTTTTTTTCTTTCTTCATGCTTTTCCTTTTTTTCACTTTGTGTGCATGGGCACATGTTTTGAGGTAACTATTCGATTGTACCCATTTTGAAAATTGGACCTGATCTCTGGTAGAAAATGAAGACTACATTCATTTCTTCACATGTCTCACACCTCTTGGGAGTGCATTGTAACTGAATGGGAGAATCTTTGATATAGCAGTCCAATAGGGTTTTGACATGTGTAATTTTTGGCTTGAGGACTGTTTTGCTCCTTTGTTTCTATAAGAAGGAATTTGGGGCAAGAAATTAGGGGTTTGTTGTTTTATGCAATTGACATTGTGAATTGTAAGAAGAATACTAAGCATTTTTTAGTGTTTTTTGATCTTAAATTTTTCAGAGTTCATTGTTATGTATGTAATTTGGATAATAGTATAGCAAGGTATATATAGGGAAATATCAATTTCATGGCTATTGTCTCTCCCTGTGATCGTTTTATGAGTTATGAATGAAAGTGATCAAGGATATCTTTCATTTGTCTCCATTGTTCACCAATGGATGTTTGATTTCATTCCTTCTTATTGATTCAATGAATTAATGTAAATGCTTGGATGAGATTACTAACTCATAAAGATCAGGTACTACGATATTGATAAGTAATATTACTTATGAATGTAATGGGGGAATGTTGTAATGCAGTATTTCTTGAGATTTTATCTTGCTATTATTGAATTGTTACTTGGTTATATAGGTCGAGTGTGACTCTATGCTTAGGATAAAGACATTGTTTCATGCAAAGTACTCGTGGTTCACTTTTTTTGTTGATTCATTAACTGGTCACTTTTAATTTGCATACTTTTATGGTTACCATTGTATTTTTTATGTCTTGATGTCCCATCTTCTCATGCACTAGATATAATGCATTGATTAATAAGCTACCAACTTATTTAATGTATTAGGATCTTGAGTAATTTTATGAGAGATATATTATTGATAATGTATTTGATTTTAATTGTGTAAGGTTTATGAGCATAAATTTTGGGATAACCCTTATGGGTTTCACAGAGCCCAAAGTGTAGGAGTAGAAGTTTTTCATCTTCCACTTTTTCGTTCACCAATCCGTTTGGAGTACTGATTATTGGAAATAAGTTTGGTTCTTAAAAGACAACAAACAAGTTTGAAGCAAGTTAATCCTCTCACTGAAGTTGAGGCTAAATCTAGTGTGGTAAAATGCATACCCTTGTATTTTCACTCTTATTTGGGCCCACATTGCTTTATTTATGCTTCTTTATGGCTTAATTGGTTCTATTTTGTATCCACAAGCCTAATGAACTATAATCTTTTATGGAAAATCCTATCAAATATCAAATGGAAAATGATAATTTAATGTTTTTGTTTGTGTGTCCTTGATTTTTGGATTGGGACTAAAATTCCACCTAGGGTCTCTTTGTCCTCCATAGGTCTTGGGACCCTAATTTTGAAACCACCTAAATAGTTCTCTTTTTGGAGTTTGTGCCCCAATATTTTAGCCTTGGGACTAAGATGCCACCTAGGGTGTCTTAGTCCTCCATGGCTTATTTTGGGGATTTAATTTCAAATTTTGGTGGGATTTAGCCTCCTTTATTTAATGAATTGATGTATGTCAGCTTGGTGTGGTGTAATTTCAAGATATTAAGCATGAATAAGTATAAATACAAGGTTTCTTCACTAATTTTAATCTAAGCAAGTTGTGAGAGCATCTATTCTAGCAAAATTGGGTCCAAAAGAGAATTCAAGAGCAATTCATCAAGTATTTTGAGCCATCATTAAGATTCAAGCATCTGTTGAACATCTCGAATACTAAGAGGGGAGGGGTTAATCAATATTCCTCTAAAAATATTAAAAACTTTAAATAGTTGTCCACATAATGTAATTAAATTACTGAACAATGACCAATATAATGCAAAACCACATAACACAAAGATTTTTATAGTGGAAACCCAAGATGGGAAAAACCATACAGAGGGTTAACTCTCAAGTATTAAGTAACCAGTTATAGAATACATGGGTGGCTCACTACCGGGTGGCTCACTATTGGTTGGCTCACTGTCGGTGGGCACATTGCATAAAATACAAAAACCAAGTATTATAGCTAAGAAGCAGCTTACCACCAAAGTATGTATTACAAAAATGAACCTCTATAATTACATCTCCATATGCATGAATACAATTCTCACTGAAGCACAAATAATCCTTCTATACAAGCACTATACTAAGCTAATACAACACACATATATCAATTTGCAAGATAATATGAACATATCACTATCATACATCACATCTCAAGAGCACTACTACTTATGTCGCTTCATGTAAACATATATATATATATATATCAGATCTACTTCTCTACTAGTTGGCTTGCATCAAAGTGATGAAGATGTCACATAGGTGAAAAAATGATATCCCACGCTATGGAAAATGGGTCCAAACCAAAAACATACTTCAGTAAATAATTGCATAGACCAAAACATCTATCAGTAACAATGCTACCAGATGAAAGGATAAGTCAGAGGTAAGAACACTAGAGATAGGAGTGTTAAACCGAATAATAACATCAGTGACAAGTATCAACAATCTCCCCCTTTGTCATTGATGGCAAAAAAAAATCAAAATTTCTGAAATTCAAAGGCTTCAAAATTAAACCGCCCCTAAGATGACTATCTCTGTTTTTTGTTGTTTTTCAAAAAAAATATTTTCCTTTTTTTTTCTCCCCCTTTTGACATCAATGAGCAAGGGGTACAAGGTGAAATCATTAGGATGCACCTAATGCACCACCAAAGAAAGACTGCTTGATTTTTTGAATTTGGGCAACCTACTTACCCTTATTATCATTCCATTGTAAGATCACCTTGGTTAGAAGTTGTGCATGAACTTGAATGGATGCAAGGAGAGATTCTCCTTCTTCAATTGAGCAAGGATTAGAGAGAGTTTCTTGTTGTGCCTTCAAGAGGGCGTGATTCATCAATGAAATGTTGTCTGCACACATCTCCTAGAGATTTCCTAAGGGTAAGATGATGTTGTCCCATTTTTGTTGCAATTTGAAGTACCTTTTCTGCAGTTCCTCAATTGAGGATCTCTCGGATCCAAAAAATTCTTCAAATAACTTTAAAAAATGATATGCCTATCATATTATTGACTCAACTGAGTCAAGTTCTTTTCTATTGATTGTTGTGGTGTCCAATCACTGCAAGTTGTACAAATATAAATAATTTTCATCCTCAAAAAGGTGTTGACCTTACCTTATTAGTTGATTAATATTGGAGAAGGCATTTGCATAATGATATTTTAACTCCTGCTAGACTTTATTCCTTTCAACTTCCTTTTCCCTATGGAGCTTTTCATTCATACAGGAAGGGAAGTCCTTCACATCATTAAAATTTATTCTGCATCTATCCATGTTTCTTCTAGACTAATCTATATTTTATTCAGGAATAATACTTTGAAGAGAAACAATAGTCTCTTTAATCAAATGATATTTTTCCTCCAACTCCTTAAACATTTCAATTTTGGCTGAAGCCTCAATGGACTCACCAATTTGAAATTGTTGAAAAGGATTGATCTTCTCAAAGTTAATAATTAGCTTCGAAGAAGTGATGGGTTGGATAATCAGGGGTGAGATGAGTAAGTTCTTCAACATGTCATCAGAGCAGGTATCGATGGAGTTGCTAGCAGTTTCTTCTATTTTCTCAGCTATCCCTGCTACCAGTGCTTTACCTTTTTCTTGATTAGTGTTCTCTTCCTACTTTCTGGTATCAACTTCCTCTACAATTATCTCTTCTTATTTTCTTCTAGATTCATCTTTTTCCTTTGCAAATCTCTCTTCTTCTCTTTCAACTTTTTTTTATTTATCATTTTATGCATTCACTGAAGCAAAATATTTATCTAGAGAATGAGTGTATTCATTTTTTGGAGGATTCATGTCAAGATTATATACTTTTACATCATTGTATTCTGGTACAAGATTTGCAACGTTTTCAGTATCCAATTCCTCATGAGAGCATGAGGTAACAGCAGATGATGGACCACATTCATCATCGGATAGCATCCAAAGTTTTCCTGCAATGCTTGTAAGCTTGCTAATGATTTCTACATTCAATTTATCTACAGCTTCTTTGTTCTCCATAATAGTATTTTCCCTTTTCTTTGTTCTCAATGATAACCGACTAAGTTTCTTAAAGCTTGCTAATTCTTCCTCTTTTATGAGTTTGGAAATGGTAGAGATAGCTTCATTCATGATATCCTTATCTATTTCCCTAGCATTTTCTTGGATTACATTTAGATCAATCTAGAGACTATCAAGAATATCCTCTTTGAAATTTTCTATGTTTCCATCTAATCTTGAATAGTACTAAACAAATGTATGTGTTATGTTTTCTTTTCCCTTGGAAGTAGCAGAATTGTATAAATCACCAACCTCTTTGGTGTTTCCTTCTACAATTAGTTCAAATAAAGTATCTAAATCAGGAGGATCAAAAGTTACCTCTTTGGATTCCTTTTATCAAAACTTGATTTGGAACTTGTCTAGGTCTGATTCTTATTTAGATTATACATAAACAATATTAACCCTAGTGGATTTTTCTTCTTTCACCTTCTTGCTTGTAGTAGGTGGAGGAAGACCTTTCTTCCTCTTACCAGATGGCCTCTCCATTCCCACCAAATGTCCAACTGCCTTTGTGGAGGTGTTGGTTAAGCTCTAAGTAGTTCTTTTGAGTGTCGCAATACCTTCCTCTGACATACGCTCTTTTTCCCTAATCTCTTTCAGAGTCTTTTGTACTCTCTTGTTGATTTCCCGTAAGATTTGCTCGTTTTGGATTTCTTTAGACTTTTCTTCTACCATGCCAAACATCTTTTGAGAGGTGTCTACCAGACTCTCCAATAGAAATTTTTCAAGTTGTTCTACATGTTCTTTTGACACTTCATACCCCAATTTTGGTATCCACTGAGTTCTTCATATAATAGCTTCCATTATAGAATTTTCAACCATGAATATGAATGTGATATCATCCTTATATTTGGTGACTACATATTTAGGGATTCTCTCCTGGTTGTGTATCTTATAGTGTAATAAAGAGAAAAATGAAGTAAATTCCATTTCTTGTGTAGTAGTGCCAGCATACATTGTCATTCACTCAACAATTTGGTGAGCAACTAGTTCTTCAGATGACCACACTACCAGACCAACACCAGACATCTCACGCATGAAGTAGAATAGAAAATAGAGTGCAAGGGTTCCAAACCAAAATGTGACCTTCTTATTTCATTTTGCACTAATTCAAATTCTCAAGGAAATTCTCTCTGATGAGTTCACATAGGCCGTAGTCCACTCCATTAACCACCATATCATATGTAGTGTAGACTACAATAGCAAAGATGGAATTATCTATGTTGGAGTAGTAGATTTTATTTCCAATAACCTAGGAAGAATATTTCACAGCTACATTCATGACTGTATGAATTGCCAATGACCTACCATCAAAAATGGTCTGAGTTAGGTTTTCAACCTCCTTTTTTTTACTACCTTTGTTGTTGCAAGAATTCCAGCATCATTCAATTCAGTAACAACCCTCATTACATTACATCTTTTTTGATCAAACGAGCTTCATCTAACCACAAGAAAGTGTCATGGAACCTACTCATAGCCATTTGTATCCATTTATCATTGAAGTAGAAACATGGGAAATCATTTTAGACATGTATCTTCTTTTCAACCAGAACCTTATATTCAGGTTTGACACTAAAATCATCACTAGTGATCTAATTTATCCACACAGTAGCTAATCTACTATGGTTAAATTCCTTGAGCTTTGAATGTATGTAAGCCCTAACATCTTCCACAAGAAGGAATCCATGTGGGATTTTTGACAAATAGCCGGCCATATCATTTTCAATTGATATATCCAGATACTTCTTGAATTAAGGATTACGCTGAGATGTCACATTGACCAGAGTGGGAGTAGGCATAACTATAAGTGCAAAGAAATATCAAAACTCAAGAAAAATACCTCTTGTCATTTCACAAACCCTACGACACAAGAAGACTTATTTCTTCACCTTAGCTCCTTGTAATCCTTTGTATGAGTGATCAAAATGACTTTTTGAAATTTGGTTTTATGCTAACTTCACAATAAATGCACCTATTTGCATTAAATACATCGAGATTCCTTTTCTGACTTCTTTTTCATCGAACATACATGTGACTTTACCAAATGTATGCAAGTTGTTTGTTCAAAAATATTGTCTATCGGAGACTCCTTGATCAAGTACATATGACATGCTTTGAATCTCTTTACTCATGAAGGAGGAAGTGGTGGACTCAAAACATTCCTCCCCTAGGCAACAATCGAAGAGTTGCTAGTTACCGAAGTAGATGTTTGCATTGGATCTAGATCTAATATATTCTTTCTTTCTCCCAATCTTCTTCATTTCAACCTTGACTTCTTCCTTATTGATTTTATTTGTTGGTTCATTTGCCTTGACTTCATCAGCTTTGCAGAATCTTGCAATGTGTCCAACTTTATTGCAATTATAACACCTATTGGTTTTCTTCTCTTGTCTTGACCTGCACTAGTTAGGCTTATGTCCATATGCATAACATGTATAACAATAACCACTAAAATAATTGTTTCTATCCGGTTTCCTACATTGATTAGCCTTATGACCATAACCGTTGCAATTGTGACATCTACCTAAGTAAAATCTAGTTTTTTGATTCATATTAATCTTGTAGTTTAATGCTTTGTGACCTAATTTATTGTAATTAAAGAAATAACCATTAAAATAGAAGGGTTTCCTACTTACCTGTTTCTCTGCTAGAGACTTACCTTTTTCTTCTTTTCTAGATTCATTTTTAGCTTCCTTTACCAGTTTTGGTTCCTTCTTTTCATTGGGTTTAATGTGTGATCATTTTCCAATTTCACAGTTTAAGCCTTTCTTATTTGTCTGTGATCTTTGAGATACTAGTATTTCATCAAGATTTTTTTAGCTTTCTTTATATTTGACTTCTTAGTTCTTTCATTCTTCCAAATCTGATTTGAGAGCTATGGCTTCTTGTTCTAACTTCTTGTATTCCTTAGATTTTTCTCTGATTACATTATACAGATGTTCCTTGGTCTTTTCATCTTCTTCACTCATGGATTTCAAATCAACGATAGTAATATTTGCTAGCGTGAGTTCATTATTGACATCTTTCTGCCTTAGCTTGAATTTTTATTTTTTTATTTTTAGCTTACAGATGCAATCATTTACCATTTGAAGATTTTCTGAGAGTTCCTTATTTTCATTTTCAATAGCTTAAATATTTTTAAGGATGGACATGATTTATTTATGATCCATGGTAGATCTCCGTACCATATGTAAAACCTTTCCAATCTCCTTTCAGTTGTTAGACTCTTCTAAAGGATTTGGCTCTAATACCAATTTTTGAACATCTGGAATACTAGGAGGGGAGGGGTGAATCAGTATTCCTCTAAAAATATTCAAAACTTAAAATAGCTATCCACAAAACATAATTAAATTACTGAACAATGACCAATATAACACAACACAACACAACACCAAGATTTCTATCATGGAAACCCAAGATGGGAAAAACCATGGAGAGGGTTCGCTCTCAAGTATTAAGTAACCAATTACATAATACATAGGTGGCTCACTATCGGATGGCTCATTTCCAGTTGGCTCACTGTCGGTGGGCTCATTGTATAAAATATAAAAACTAGCTATTACAACTAGGAGCCAGCTTACCTCAGGAGTATGTATTAGAAAAATGAATTGCTATAATTGCATTTTCATATGCATGAATACAGTTCTTGCTAAAGAAAAAAAATCCTTCTTTACAAATACTATACTAAGCTACTACAGTGCACATATATCAGTTTGTAAGATAATTCATCATACATCACATCTCAAGAGCACTACTACTTATGCCACTTCATGTATATATATATACCGGATTTGCTTCTCCACAAGTCATCTTGCATCACAGTGGTGGAGATGATGACACGGGTGAAAAAATGATATCCCACAATATATTGAATGGGGCCAAACAAAAAATATTCTTCGATAAATTATTGTATAGACCAAAACATGTGCCAATAATGATGTTGTCGGATCGAAGGATAAGTAAGAGGTAAGAACACCAAAGATAGGAGTGTTGGACCGAATAATGACAATAATGAAAATATGACAAGTATCAACAACATCATGCCAAGGGTTTAGTGCATCCATTCATGTTGTTGAGCTGAGATTATGGATGAACCATTGAAGATCTATTTGCAGCCATTGTTCACATCTTATCCAAGGAACCAAGATCTACATTCTTCATGGACACTATATGGTAGATTGTAGATTTTCTTCACAAGAAATCATCCAAGGTGATATCATTTACACATTTCATGTTCCATGCTTCATTTCATCATTTGGTTTAATTATCTACAAGGGGTTTGACCAAGGTAAACCCCCATTTACTAACAATCAACATTTTTTTCCTCTCTTGTATGTTTCTATTTGTAGATTTAGGTTGAAGACTTGAAGATCAATTGGAGTACAAAGTTGCAAAGTTTCAAAGTTTCAAAGTTGCATTAGAAATTTATCATCTTCACGAAAACTCGAAATCAGAGAAGGAGGAAGTGCATACCTTAGACCTCAGTACCACACTCAATTTTCTTAAAAATTCAGAATGGGACTAATACACCACCTAGGGCATTGTAGTGGACTCCACTGGATATTTTTTAGATATTCGTCAGGATTCTATTCTAGCATCCGAAGATTCTGCATTTTCCCCAAAAAACAATAGCGAGACTAAGACAAATGTAAGGGCATCTTAGTCCTCCATAGTATAATTTGATAGCATGTTCAAATTTCTATAATCTTCATTACATTTCTAGACTTCCCAGGTACATATATCCTAACTTGTTGTGGTTCATCATTTGCACTCATTATTTGGCATACGTTACTAGGTTACGTGAGTTTAATGTTAAAGTGTCTTTTTCAAGATTTCTCTCATTGGTGAACCCCTTGAAGCATAAAATAACCCTTCCTAGGTCCTCCTAATTGAGAATTGACTCACCTTGTAAGGTTGATAGTCAAACCAATTAGGGTTCCTAGGACATCCTTGAATGATTAGTTGAAGAAAGAGTAATATTCTGTCCATTTTTCCACTAAATCACTTCTCACTAACAAACAATATTGAATGTCATTTTTAAAAACATCAAATAACCACATCACTATCCACTCTCAAAATGTCACCAAGCTCAATATCTAGGTAGTTGTTATCAAACAAACAGGTCACTGTCATTCACTAGTAGATAACTATCATTAAGTGAAGTAACTATTCAAGAAAAAAAAATATTCATTGTCCCACCACTAACCAAGTAAATGTGCATTGTTCATTATTCAAGGAAAGCAACACTTGGCAAAGGCACTATAATCACAAGACTAAATTACTGCACTGCCATTATCAAGCACCTACACTGTCACAATACTTGAAGGATCCTCAACATGACCTCAAAAATACAATTGTTTCGAAGAATACAATTCAGGTCTACTCTCAAAAAATTATTATATCACTACTACATTATTTCTCATTTGTTGTGGAGAATTCATTAATCAACACCATGTGACATTGCATGATGTTGTCCCCTCCTTGAATCATGATCGTTTAATAACCTCTTAAATATGAATGTGACTACCTTTTGACACTACCCTAACTTCAAAAACTCACAATCCTATCCTCAAATTGTATGCTCATTTTTCACTATAAAGTAAAGACTTTCACTATTCACAATTGTAAACTATTTCATTGTTCACATCTATGCACTTGATAACTGCTCACTGCTTTCCCCTACAGTGATTCCTTTGTCTCATTTCACTATATGTGCAATCTTGCATCATACATGTTTATCTATGACTGTGCTCACTATGGAGGGTTTGATCTCATGAAATCCTTAAGATCTACTCCATGTCAGAGAAATTCCAATATTTCCCTAGAAACTACTGCTAGAAACCTATCATTTCTTTTTAATACCTTTAATATTTCAAGGATCATAAGTGTTGTTTAGAAAATATAATTGAAACAACATGAACATCACTACATTTTGCATTGATTTCACACTATCATTATTCCCCCTCAAGAGAGCCATATAATGAAAAAAGAACAAATCATAGCCTATCAAGATCTCAGAGGTAGCACTAAAAAAATTGTGTATAAAATGTATAAATTATAGGGACACTACCCAAATTGTAGCATGTGGAACTTATGAAAATCATTTGAAATTAAGATATCACTATTATAGGGTATGTGCAGGATCATGATGGGCCAAAAAGTGGCAATATGTAAGTGATATGATCACCCATGTGGTTGACGACTTCTTTTACCCAAAATTGATGAAACAAAAAGGGTTTTTAAAGGAGATTCTCAGCTTTCCACCACTATAAGTTATTCTTTATTTTGAATTTAATAAATAAATATTATTCATTTTCTATTTTAATTACAACTAAAGTATTGATTGATAGGCTGATTGAAAAACATATGTAGCTTTCAAACAGTATCACATTTTTTGAATTTGAAGCATGTGTTACATTATGTGCTTCGCATACTATAGGATTACAAAAAAATGAATTTCATGAAGTTTTGACCAAGTTAAGGTGGTTAGACATATGAGATTTTATATTTTTTTTAAGTTGTAATAAAAAATTCATAATTAATTATTTACTTGGAAAACAATTAACAAAAAAATATGCATCACATTGGGACATGAGTCATACACTTATATCTTAAATTTTATAAAAAATGATTATCATTTTATTGTGGTTAGGGTGGTCAAATAGACACCTACATCTTATTTTTTCCCTGAAATTTAAGTACTACTACATTGAAATAATAAATTTTCACCAAATATATTTTTTTAAATAAATGTAGTAGTTTAGAAACTACATTCAATTTGTGACAGATTGTATTCTTACATATTTTTGAAATAATATAGATAACTTATTCAAATTTTTACGTCAAGTTGCCTAACTCTGATTTTCTAAATTTTCATCGCCACTTAAGGGCTTGTTTTTTCCATGATGATCCTGCACATACCCACTAAAGTAGATATTCAAGACAAATGTATGCAACAATGATAAATATACTCCAACATACAACATCAAAGACCAAGAAAATCAATCCTCGGTTATCCGATGCAGTGTGGAACACATATAAGCTTTTCATCATTTTTGCTCACTCCAAAGTAGTGGAACCTTAGGTTGTCCACTATTTGAGTATCCCAACAATTGGTAAACCATATCAAATTTGTCCCTCTAACAACTTCAATAAGGTTTCACAAGGTAAGGTTTTTTGATTCATAAGGCTTAACAAGTTGTGTTATGCTAAGAACCTATGAAAAAAGAAAGTCCCCACTAGCAAGCAAGGTGTGTTATGCTTGGTGGCCTTGAAGAGGGTTTTGGGCTCCATAGGGCCTAACAAGCTACATTATGCTAAGCACCTATGAACAAGGGCAAGGCTCCACTGGCAGGCAAGGTGTGTTATGCTTGGTGGCCTTGAATTTAGGTGTTCAAGATTAACAAGGTTAACGAGTTGCATTATGCTAAACACTTATGAAAAAAATGCAAATAATGGTTTGTTAAAAGGTATTTTTATTAGTTTGTGTAAGTTCTTCTTCATAGGGAAGATCTTTCCTAATGTCTCCAAGAGAGGACAAGTCAAGAGTAAGAGATTCACTCTTACGGAATGCAGTGCATTGTATCACCACTAAGAGGAACATCATACACTAAGAAATATCACACTCTTGGAGGACAACAAACCCAATGAAACCACCAAGAAATGGATGCATCATAGGAAGAAAGAAAATCACACCATGAAACATGAGAAATGTTGAAAGATATTATCAATTTATGCTCCTACTTTAAATAAATTGCCACACCATTTCTATGATCAATTGCTTTAAAGTAGCCAATTTTTAATCCTAAGACATGAGAGCTTACTCAAAAATCCCTATGCCAAGTCATATGTTCCCAAAATGAAGCTACATCATAAAAAAGGAAGGAGGGGTTGCCCAGAAAAATACATAAAGGATCTACAGATTAAAGGTTAGTATATCTTTGCTACAATGTTGTTATAAAACTTGGAAATGGAATCATTCCACAAATACTCACATAACAATAAGAATGACACATAGACAACAAAAATAAAGAAAAATCTTTCAGATCAACATGGAAGAGACCTAAATGTCTTGACGCCTTGCATCATCCCCAAAAGGAAAGCACAAGAAAAACAAAAAAGATAAAATGTTTACGAAATATAGAACAATGTAGGTATAAATAGAGGAACACAAAAAAGAGAGAAAGATACATCAAATAGAAAAATACAAGGGGATCACATTATACACATGCAGTCACACAAAGAACATGAAAAAGAAAAAAATGCAAAATACTAGTGAGGCACATGTGAGTCAACCTATAGCAATTTTTCACATCCCTATCTTGTTCAATATATGCAAAAGATAGATAAGTAGCCAAAGGGACAAGATTAAGTGTCAAACTAGGACATGCACCAAGCTCAATGCTCTTATTAGTAGGATCATCTTTTAAGCTCATAGAAGAGGAAAAAAACTGATTTAGATCATTATGCACTTCCTCATCAATCATAGAAATTTCAATATCATCATCTAAATTAATCACAAAAGGAGGTCGAATGATAATTTCAATAGAATTTTTTTGTTGTTTATGCTATGATGAGTGGGAAGAGATATCATGCAGTGCTGGAGAAAAGTTTGGATTTTTATTTTCTTTTATTATTCTCTTCTTTCTCTTGCAACAAATGAGTAATAGCACGCCATCTATGCCTTTGCTCTCTAGCATTTTTCATTTTTTCTCATTTTAATTTCAATTTGGGTTTGTGTAGGAGTGGGTTTGTCAGCCATAGATTTCTTTTCTTACCTTAAGGGAGGAATGGAAGGAACCATACATGAGGTTGTTCAACCACTTTCTCTTTAAGTTTGTAAACTTGTTTGACTTTAGGAGGCACAATGAGATTGTTTTTCAATTATCTCGTGGTCTCTTATATTAAATGGTAGGAGGGTTCATAATAGGCTGCTCTTGGATATTTGGAAGGGTTTTAGGTTGAATCATGATTTTGTCAAGGATAGGTGTCTCAATCATGGGTTGAGGCATATAGATAAGGGATAATTCTACTATTGGATTTTCCTTAAACTTTTGATAGGATTTGAAGAAGTCTTCATGTGGTCTAATAGGTTCAATAGGCTTGGTCCAAAAGAAATCCAATGAAAATTTCCCACAAGAAGACATGAGATTAAAGCCACTATTGTGGACTATAAAGATCTCATTGCCAAATGGAAACTTAAAAAATTTATGCACAACCAATGGGATGAAAATCATGGAGTGAAGCCATGGATAGCCTAACTTCACATGAAATTGGTCTAACATTGGGATGATGCTGAATGGGATAGTTAATTCTTTCAGTCCGACCTTTAAAGGGATATTTATCGAGCCAATCATAGGGAGAGAAAAACTATTACATGTTTTGATCCATGCTTTTGGTTTGTCAAATATATCTTGATAAATCTCTTGCAAAATAGGTATTCTTCAATGATCATGTTCTCTACACAAATAGGATCAATTAATATCCCATTAGTAGGCTTGTCATTAATTCTTCTAGCTATGTAAAGAGGACCATCGGGTGCATTTTTAACTAGGTCATTTTGTGAGACAGCAATATCAAATAGTATTTTGGTTTGGCCCTTACGAGGTTTAGCTTCAAAAAATTCCACTACGTTATGCATTTGGTACTCATTGTCATCTTTTTGTGTTTTCATCATCTGTTTCAAAATTCATCACATCATTCTTTGTTTCACTAGCTTTGACAAATGAAATAGTGTGTTTCAACATGGGATTGGTAAGGATTTGTAATTTTTGATTAGGAGCTACAGAATTATTACCTTGATCATTCACACCTCCAATTTGAAGTTGATTAGAATTAATGAGGTCTTGACAAAGATTTTTAAGATGCTTACAATTTTCTATATCATGTGCATTTTGCTGGTGGAAATGTAAATAAGCATTTGATGTATAGTTTGAAGGTAATGGTTTATTAGGATTAAGAGCTTTGATAGGAGGTAAGGAAATCATATTCTTGTTCAAGAGCTACAACATGATATTATGAAGGGTATCAAGTAGAGGGGTAAATTATCTATTTCTATCCCCAAGGGAAAAAGTCTTTGTCATCTTTATAGTAGCCACTTGGTTATTAGCTTGTTGATTTGATTGAGGGAAACTAAGTTGTAAAAATCCCCTATTATGTTTCTTGAAAGGTTGGTAACTATTTTGAGGTGTGGATTCAGACATTTCAAGATGGCTAGGGGGATTTTTCACATCACGACTACTAACCAAATTTTGGCAATCATGAAGGTTTGTGCATAACTATGTGAAGGAGGGAAATCTCATCATTTCAAGATTTGTTTGAATTTTGTCTTGCAAATTGGAAATAAACATTCTTTGAAGGTCATCATCGAGAATCTTAATGTTTATTTATGAATAAAGCATTCGGTATTGTGCTATGAAATCAGTGTTGAGAAATTTGACTCAAATTTACTAGATTGATCGACTTCTTAGAGCTATTGTGTTCTTCCCTTATTCGACTTGTATGTCATGGAATAGCTGAAATTCCTAACTTTAGAACTCATGTTGCGGGGTTGTGGAAATTCATAACTTTCTGACAGACCTATCGCTAGATTGCAGAAAGTTGAAACTTTGAAACCTATGTCACGACGTTCTGAATTTTCATAATTTTATAACTTAGTGACATTGAGTTCTCATGCTTATCGACACATGTGTCACGGGTTTTGGGAATTTCATAACCTCCAATGGAGGTTGTGAAGTTTATTTTTTTAGCAACATAGAAATCTTGAGTGAGCATTAGTTTGTTACTAGTGACTTGGATGTCACAGAGGTAGTGGGGACCATAGTGTAGCAGTTAAAGGTGGTCTTGATCTACGGTTGTGATGTGCTTGATCCAACGGTGGTCATTTATTCCATGCTCCTTTTTGGTGAGGACCGACAGACTCTTACGAAGCGATCAGAATTGACTAAGCGTGAGACACATGTCAGCTTCATCAATTTAAATCAATAGTTCCTTCTAGCCCCATGCCTCTTGTGTTGGGTCTCGAGTGACTCTCGTGGGGTTTGTGGCCTTCAAACACGTGTCATGGTGGACCTAATTAGTGCCAAGTTCTTATATGGTATGATGGTTATCTTGGTAACTTATGAAGAGTACCTAGGTGGGACCCAATGGATGTTGAGGTGGATAGCGGTGATCTCATGACATCATGTTGGGAGTTAAATATTTAATTATTTTTCTTGTAGAAAATATTGTAGATTCCCTTTTGATTATCTAGAATTACTCAAGTGGTGTATGCATGTCTTGGTGGACCCTTGCTACAATAAGTGATATATGAAGGACAATTGATAGCTGGAAAGTGATGGTTAGTTTCCAACTGTTGATGGATTAAATGATGATTGAATGAACAAATTTGAACCATATTGTAACTGTGTATCTATGGAAGATTGAACCAAACTGTTTTCTATTGGAATGTTGAAACTAGGGTTAGGGTTGAGAACAAATGTTATAAAAACCTAGAATGTTCTTAAATGAAAAAAAAAAAAAGAGAAGGTGGGATTGAAAAAGGGTTATGTTGTCGGATTATCTCCAGATGGAACAAGATGTAAACTCTATAAAGTCTTAGAGCCTGAATTGTATTTTTTAGTATATTCTATTATTGAATAATACAATGGCGATCTAGGCTTTTGGAGTGTGGGATTTTTTACCCGAAAGGGTTTTCCCCATGTAAATTTGTGTGTCCATATTTTCTATTCCATATTTCATATTTAATGGTTCTACATGATTGAATCTGTTTAATGGTGTTGTTTGGAACTAGTTTAATAAGCATTTATTTTTCTCTAAGGGTTAATGTGGGAAATGAACTATGCCTGATTCCACCTTGTGGCATAGTAGTTCGTGTCTTTGAGGCACTACTGATCTTGGATGTTTCTTTCTAAGATGACCCATATTTCCCATCAATCAGTGACTTTCTCATCATCCTTTTGTTTACATTTCATTAAATTGGCTAGGGTCATCTTGGGACCCATTTGAATATGGACGTGGTTGTAAAAGGCATCAATAAGCTCATTGAATGAATGAATTTAATTATTTGTTAAGGAAAAAAACCAATCTAAAGTGGTATCTTTCAAGGATCTAGTTAATATCTTAGCCAAGATTTTATCTTCAAAAATGAAATCACTACATAGGGTTGTGTAAGTGGAAACATGTCTAACAAGATCTCATTTCCCACCATATTTCTCAAATCTAGGAACCTCTATAGCTTGTGGAATCTATGTTCTCAATATCTCCAAGGAGAACGGATTGGTTTTCATGTACTATGAAGGTTGGTCATTGTTGTTTTGATTTAGGCTTACGATTTGTTATTGAAGGGATTTTATATTTTGCAAAAGTGTGTTAATGATGGGATCATTCTTCGCTTTATGAGATGGAGGGGAATAAGGTGGAGTGGTGTTTGTATGCGAAGGACAAGTGAATTGTAAATTTTTGAGGGGGGATGGTTGATGAAATATGATATTTAAATGTACAAATCTAGAAGGATTCCCAGTGGAAATACCTAAGTAAGTGTTAACATTGCTAGTAGGTTGGATTGTTGTTGTAACATGAGTACTAATGTATGTAGGAATAGAGATGGGGATTGTGGAAGGAGGAATTTAATTCCCTCTTTGACCTTGGGTATACCACAAAGTTTGAGTACAACTATCCATAGTAGGGGTATGTTTATTAGTGATATGGGCTCAACTTTGTTAAAAAAATATATTCCATTTTCATCTTCAAGCATTTTCCTTATGTTATCTATAGCAAGAATGGCATCACTAGTCATGTTTTTGGAAGTTGTAAAGTTTTGAAATTCGTCTAATTCTTCATCTATCAATATTATGTTTTCTTGTGGGATATGAGTAGTATTATGCACATGAGTTGTAGGTATGGAAGTCATTGGGAATGAGGTATGCAGGCTATGATCCATAGAGGGTTGATTAGCAACACTATTAGTGAAAGAGTTAGAAAACCCAAGATCCACGATGAATGGTGTATGAAAAGATGACATGAGTCTTGAACTATGTCTCACAATAATATTGCTAATAAGACACCAGTTTATGAAGCTCATACAAGCTACACAAACTCAATGTACGCACCTAAAATGGAAAGAAGGTGAAATGTAATGAAGTAATTTAGAATGTAAAATGTAGTGAAAATATAATTTTCATATTTCAAAAAAGATAATATTCTAATTATGTTATACAAAAACTTTAAAATAATGTCTTGTAAATGCAATTTTTGAATTCGCCCAATGCGCTAATTTTATCAAATAAAGCTAAATATGACCAAATTGAAGAAATAGAAATTCTGTAAATAGAAACAAAGATCTCAAAAAAAAAAATAGAAATGTAGAAATGATTGTTTTAATGCCCATAAAATTAGGAAATGACCCTAATCAAGGACTCATTCGCCCTATGAAAAATGGGTCCTAGGTGGTGGTTTTTTAAATGTTTTTATAGATTTTTGAGTTGATTTTAGTGGTTTCCAGATTCTGATCTGAAATAGTGAGTTACAGTTTTCTTTTTCAGTAAAATTAATGTTGAACGCAAATGCGAAATGTGATAAAATGACAACCTAGAAAACCTAATTTTCAAATGCAAATGAATTTGATGCAATGATATGAAAAATGACTAATTTTTTGGTATTTTTCATATTTATTGAATGCAAAGATCTGCAATCCTAAAACCTTTAAATGAGATGCAAGGTTAATATACAAACTAGAAACCCTAAATGAGACTCAATTCAATGTAAAAAAGAAAAATGGAGTTATGATAAAGAGGGGTTCACCAAAATGAAAAGGGGTACACTTTAAAACACCATAAATAAGGCATAATTAATTCCATTTTAATAAATAAGGTCCTATCTTAATGTGAATATGTAAAATGCATATTACAACACTAGATTAAGGCATAATTAAGTCCATTTTAATTAATTCCAAATTAAGTGTGAAAAAGGGATACTCTTTCCTACACTACAACAACCACCTCTAAATGCACATGGGTTCCAAAATTTCCTTAGCTGATTTGATGACATATAAACAAAGGGATGATGAAAATTCATTCATTTCATAGTGCAATATCAAATGATTTATTCACAAATAAACATTAAGATCCTTGATATCGACCTTCAAAGAATTTTTTTTTCCAATTCATAAAATAAAATCCAAACTAAGCTTGATATGTTGAGATTTCCTTCCTTCACATATTTTTGTATTTCCCTTTGTGATTAATACCAAAACTCAATTAGTAGTCGTGAAGTGAAAAATCCCTCTAACTATTCCAAAAACTCTGAATCCACAACTCAAACCAATGACCAACATTTCAAGAAATAAAATAAGGGCTTAGAACTACAACTTAATCTCCTCAATCCAATCAAAATGTTAACACACAAGTGGCTTCTATAGAGATGACAAAACCATATGCATTTTTGGATAGAAATAGATAGTTTACACCCCTTCCTGATACCCTTCATAATACCATGTTGCAGCTCTTCGAAAATTATCTGATTTCCTTACCTACTGTTAGAGCTCACAATTCTAAAAAGCCTTTACCTTCAAACTATACACCGAATTCCTATTGCCATTTCCATTGAAAAAATAGACATGTTATGAAACATTGCAAGCATCTTAAACACCTTAGCAAACCTCATTGATTCCAATCATATCCTAATTGAAGGTGTTAATGATCAAGGGAACAAATTTATGGCTCCTCCTAATCAAAATTTTTAAATCTTTACCAATCCTATGCCTAATCACAATATCTCCTTTGTCGAAGCTAGTGAAACAAATAATGATGTGATGAATGTTGACAAAGATGATGAAAATATAAAAGACTACAAGAACAACCTTGTGGATGGTGTGATTGCATTCATTGATTCTAAACCTCATAATGGCCTAGCTAATATGTCCCTTGACATTGATTTCTATTAACAAGACATACTTAAATATGCACCTGATGGTCCTCTTTAGATAGCTTGATGAATCAATGACAAGCCTAGTAATAGGATATTAATTGATCCCATATATGTGGAGAGTGTGATCACTAAAGAATTCATATTTGTGCATGAGCTTTATCAAGATACATATGAATAACCAAAAGCATGGATCAAAATGAATTATGGTTTTTCTTGACCTATGATTGGCTTGATAAATCTCCCTCTAAAGGTTGGACTGAAAGAATTAAATACATCTCATTCACCATCATCCCATCATCAAAATGATTTCATGTGAAGTTAGGTTATCCATGGCTTCGCTCCATGAATGTTGTCCCATTTTTTGTGCATAAACGTTTAAAGTTTCCGTTTGGCAATGAGATTTTACTTTGCATCATAGTGGCTTTAATCTTGTGTCTTCCCATGGGAAATTTTCATTGGATTTATTTTGGCCTGAGCCTATTGAACCTATTATACCCTATGAGGACTTATTTTTAAAATTCTACAAAAATTTTAAGGCAAAGCACATATCAGAGTTATCCCTTAGCAATATGCCTCAACCCATGATTGAACCTTCTATCCTTGATGAGACCATGATTGAACAAAATCCCTTGCAAGTAGCCAAGAGAAGCCTATGAAAAATTATCCCCCTACATCTTATAAGAGACTGTGAGATAATCAAACAAATCCCATCATGCCTTCTAAATTCAAACAATTTTATAAACCTAAAGAGAAAGTGGTTGAACAACCTCCCATGGATCCTTCAGTTCCTTCCTTAAGGAAAGAAAAGAAACCTATGGTTAATAAACCCGCATGAAAAGAAACTACAATGCTAGAGAGCATAGACATATATGTTGAATACTATTTCTCATTCATTACAAGTGAAAGAAGAAAAAATGAAAAAAACCAAAATCTAAAATTATCTCAAGAAATGCATGATTCCTCTCCACCCTCCTCACAACATAAACAAACTTCTATGGAAATTATCATTAGACCTCCTATTGTTTTTAAATTGGATGACGAAATGAAATTACAAGGATTTATGAATAAGTGCATAATGAGTTGAATTCATTGTTTTCATCTTCTATGAGCTTAAAAAATGTTCCTCCTAATAAGAGTGTTTTGGAAGAATGAAGAAGAGCATATCCCTTGTTAACAGTTTTTTTGCCATTGATGTCACAATAAGATATGAAGTCTCATTAATCTAGTATTCTAAACTAGTAATACAGGGCCAGCCTCCAATATATTTCTTTGAAATCCTCTCCGATGAATATTTGCTACTTCAGTTTTTGGGAAATGATATGTGCTTGTCAAATGCATACATGAATAGGGAATTCTGCACACCGTTGATCGTGGCTACCATCATTACTATTTTTTTTATCACAATTTTTCTATGTAATGGATTAATTTGTGTTTATATAATCCATGTTGACAAGATGTTATGTGCCACACGTTTGAAGTATTATTCAGAAGGTTTTTCAAGTTGTAACTCTTGAAAATTAGATTTATATACAAGATTATTTTGTAGAGTTGGGTCTAGAGATAGATGTGTAGAGCGAATCCTAGAAGATTATATGTGGAAGCCAAAAGGGTGAAGTTTGATTTGATGGCATGTGAATTTTCCTAAATTATAAAGGAACTAAATCTACACTTGAGGTGTATTTCATCAATTTATCTTTGGCGGTTAGCAAACCTATTACTTCTTTCTGTAGGTAGTGAACCTCCCTTTTTGGAAAGTGCGTCCTGGAAGTAAGCCAAACTTTTGTAATATCTTATAACCGGTTATACTATATTGTGAGTTAAACCTCAACGTGGTTTTTCCCACTCTGATTTTTCCACATAAATTTTTTGATGTCTATTGTGTTTTGTGTTTCATGTTATGTTGATGATTCTTCTTATCTTAATTATCATATGTTGTGGATTGATTGGATGGTACTTGTTCAATAAGTTTAAGAATATACTAATTCTCCCGCCCTCTTAGTATATTGGATATTTAACAATTGGTATCGGAGCTTGGTTCCTTTGGAGAAATCTAACAGCTTGAAGAAGATCTTGAAGATTAAACAGATGGAAGATAATGCAAAACTTTGGACTACTCTTGATGATCTTGACAAAGCTTAAAATGAGAATAAATATCTAAAAGAGAATCTTGATGAAGCAAATGAATGTGTCCAAAAATTGAAGGAACAATTGAAGAAATTCAAAGAGATACATAGAGAAGTCAGTGATGGACTGAAACAAGCAAATGAAGATATTACCAGACTGAAGCTGCAAGTGGAAGAAAACAAAAGGATTGAAGAATGCTTGAATACAGAGATAAAGAACAAGTCTGATGAATGTTCCAGGATTGAACGTGAAGTAGTGAATCTAAGAGTGGAACTAGAAAAGGAAAAAGTATGTGAGGATAGTTTCAAGACAAGCTCTACCAAGCTTGATGAATTGATTATAGGACTAAAACCCTCTAAAGAAAAAGGAGGACTGGATTAGAAATAGGTGAAAGATCTAAAGGAGAAAATGATCAAAAGTCTCAAGACAAAGGAAAGAAAAAAAGAAACTCTAGAAGGAAACCACTTGTCAAACAGCCAAATGCACAAAGATGCTCATCTTTCAATGGCACTTGTTTTTCCTGTAACAAGTTTGGGCATAAGGCAATTGAATGTAGAAGCAAGATGAATCAATTTTTTGGTTCTTTCCCCGGACAATGCTATGTCTGTAATAAGTTTGGACATAGAGCTAGTGAATATAAAACTCATATGATGAACTAGTTTAATGGAGGAAGGATGAATCGATCCTTTACTGGTTATTGCTATAGCTGCAATAAATATGGGAATAAAGTGAATCAGTGTAGAACAAGGTTTAGTGGAAGTCAATCAAGTCAAAGAAATGTTTTTTTCTATAACTGCAACAAACCAGGACATATTTCAAAGGTATGCAGAAGTAAAAAGGGAAATAAGTCTTCTCCGATAAAGAAGAATGAACCCAAGAATAAGGTTGGAAAAGAAGAATTTAAGTAGGAAATGAAAAAGATATGGAAAAAGAAAGAAGAGGGGTATGTGCAGGATAATCATGGAAAAATTACGCCCTTAAGTGGCGATGAAAATTCAAAAGATCAGAGTTAGGAAACTTGAAATAAAAATTTGAATAATTTATCTATATTATTTCAAAAATATGTAAGAATAGAATCTGTAGCAAATTGAATGTAGTTTTTAAACTACTAGGTTTTTTTTTTTTTTTTAACTATTTGGTGAAAATTTGAAATTTCAATGCAGTATTACTTAAATTTCAGGGAAAAAATAAGTAGGTGTTTGTCTGACCACCCTAACCACAATAAAATGATAATATTTTTTTATAATATTTTAGATATAAGTAGAGGAATCATGTCCCAATGTGATGCATATTTTTTTGAAAAAAAATTCAAAGTAAATAATTAATTATGAATATTTTATTACAACTTTTAAAAAATATAAAAACTCATATGTCTGACCACCTTAACTTGGTAAACACATCATGAAATTCAATACATATTTTTTTAATCCTATATTATGTGAAGCATAGAATGTGACACATGTTTTGTATTCAAAAAATGTGATAACATT
Organism: Sequoiadendron giganteum; assembly: GCA_007115665.2. Lineage (NCBI taxonomy): Eukaryota > Viridiplantae > Streptophyta > Pinopsida > Cupressales > Cupressaceae > Sequoiadendron > Sequoiadendron giganteum. Next base: position 224,185,044 of record CM021100.1, read on the forward strand.
TTAAAGCTATAGATGTTTATCAATCAACCTATCAATCAGGAATTTAGTCGTAATTCCAATAGAAAATGAATAATAATTATTTACTAAATTCAAAGTAAAGCATAATTTATATTGGTGGAAAGTTGAGAATCTCCTTAAAAAACACTTTTCATTTCATCAATTTTGGGTAAAAAAAAAAAGTCATTAGCCAGATGGGCCCTCATATCAGTTACATATTGCCACTTTTTGGCCCATCATGATCCTGCACATACCCAGAGTCAAGGACTTCTAATCTATATGTGCCCTTTGGTGGTAAAAATAATCTCTCTGATAACTAGACCCAGCATGGTCTTAGGGGGAGCTTTAGCAAAAAATCTCTTGAACCCCCTGATTTTGAGCATGTCAGCTCCTGACACAAAGAAAGTAAGGAATAAGTGTGCAGTGGTTTTGAAAAATAAACTGGAAGAAAAGAGGCTTGTATGCTCATTTGTGGAGCACATTAGGGTTTTTCGGATCAACTAAAAAATCTGGTAGCTTTTTTGAATTGCAAGTGCATTAAATACAAATTAGGGCATCACATTAATCTATAAAACAAAATTACGAAGGAATTTCGATCATTTTGCATTTGAAAGAAGCGAAGAACGAATTGGGGTGATTTAGAGCGAATTGAAGAGAGATTTTTGCAAACACTAGTTTCTACTATCTACGATGAAAAAGGTATTTTTGATTATGTGTTACTGTGAGCTTGTAGAAATCCTTGTTTGAATCTTTTTAAGAGCTTAGAATACAGAAAATGGAAACTCTAATAGCCATACAAACAACAAAAAGACCTAGGCCTTCCTACAAAAAATATTCGATGAAGGTATTTGAAGATGACCCTTTGGGTGCTTTCTCTTTGATTCCTCACGGTGTCATGCTGACGGAGGATACAAGGATGTACATTAGGGTTAATTCAGAAGAATTCAATCATATCAAGTTGAATTATATATGGATGAATGAACTCGTTGATGATAAATTCTTGATAAAACCTGAATACTCGAATCTAGTGACGAAGAATTTGGATTGTTGGAATAACTTTCCAAATTTCAGCTCTATAATGATGATCCATATGTAAAACTAGTTCTCAGCAGAATACATGATCAGTTATTATGGACTCATGAATTGCACTTGATAAACAAATAAGTGATCAAGGTCGTCATCAAACTCTACGACACTAGATCACTACTTGTGTTAAAGGTAGTGAAAAATGAAACAGTATCAAATCTCACCAGTTCTACCTATGACAAAAGGGCTCTAGCAATAAAACCTATCAAAAATCTAGTCGTGAAGCATGTATCCATAATGATTGGCCACAAAATCTACCTTACCAACATAGATAATTTTGTGTTTGCTACATCTATCCATACTGGTTATGATATGTTTGTAAATGGTATAAGCTATAATCTATGTGAGCCACTTTGACAACAACTTCTTAAAAACCTGAGAATGTCAAAGGAGAAGAAATACCCATTTAAGTTTGGTTCTCTAATTGTATGATTGTTATTCTATTTCCTAAGGATGCTTTCAGGAAGATCTGAAACTGTGTGTTGGGATCCATCCCGACCTGTTTCCCATCAAAAAAGTTATCATATGCGAAGTTTGGGTGACGTCAACAATGTAGAAAATGCCATGGTGACATTATTTTATGTGTTCAAGAAGAATATGAATGAGAGAGATAGAATTCTAAGAAAGATTGTGGAAAACTACAAAGATGAGATTGTATTTTATGTATCTTCTGATGAATGTATGATAGAAGTGGTTGAACCTCTGACCATATGGATTCGGCCTCTGGGTTATGAAGTTTTAGAAGACGTTGTTGAAGGATATGTGCAACTATTGTTGAAGATTCCTAAAGATCCAAATGAACCCCGGATCGAGACTTATGCAAAAACATCCAGGGAAGTTCACTTAGAGTAGAACAAAGCTAAAAGGAAGAAAAATGTGGAGAAAATGCTCAATCAATGTTTCACACTTGAACAGTTAGCTCAAGAAAGAGCTATTCAAGGACAGAAGTTTATTGAACTACCCAATGTAAGGAGATCCAGTAGGACCCCTCCTTCCATACCAACTTCTGGACCAGCCACAATGAAGTCAGTACCCAATATTGGTAATAAAGTGAAAGGCTCGGCTCCTTTTAGACTGACTACCAAATCAGGAAATAGGAAAAATGTTCCTTTGGTAGCTCTTGTCAGACCAAGAAAAAAAAAGCTACTAGGGATAATCACATGAGTGTAACTGATGATCAAGAGGAAGAGGAAGAAGACCCTGCTGCAAAATTGACAAGAAAGAGAAGGGTGAGTGCTTCCTCCGGTGAAGGTCCATCACAAGAAACCAGTGTTGGCTCAAGGAAAGTTCAATATGTATCATATTCAGATGATGCTGATGAACAAAATATTCATGGGGAAAAGAAGGCCAATTTTTTTGAAGAAGTTACATTGGACTAGGAAGATAAAAACACCTCTTTGATAAGACCTGGTTCCCCACTTAAATTAGATGTTTTGGTGAATAATTTGGTGAATCAAGATGATATGGTAAAGTCTATTGCAGAAGTGTATAATTTAGTGGGAGAAAAGGATAAAGAAACAATAGTTCTAACCATCATCAAGTATGTTATTATTTTTTATGCCAAATGGGATAACATTAGATGTGATGTTCCAAAAAACTTGTGGGATGGACAGATGAAAAGGAGAGTTGAGACAGTTGAGCTAGAGAAGAAAATAAGAAACAAAGCATATAAAGAAATTGCACCCTCTCTATCTTCGGGTAATTTAGAATTTTTGAAAAAAAATTGTGCTAAAATGTTTAGAGAGAAAAGAAGGGCTAATATCCTAATGACAAAAGATAAGAAAGACATCAAAGAAATAAGGAAAGAAACAATAAGCACTGTCAAAGACACTGTAGAAAAGTATGAAATGATTGGTGCATTTGGTTCAGCTTTTGAACCTAGAGAAGAAAATTTTGCAAAAGTTGTGGAAGAACCTCCTTCTGGTGTTCTTAATGATAACATACCTTTGGAAGTGAATGACACAAATGTCCCTCCAAAAATAGGTAGTACAAATGTTCTACCAGAAATCAATGCTGCTAATGAAAATCCAAAAAATGAAAAACCTGTTGAAGAGAATATTGAACCAAAAGTCCATGTTGCTACCCCTTCGGTTCAACCTGATGAAGGAAACAAAGACAAGGAAGAAGAGAAAATTGGAGAAGATAAGGTAGATGAAGAAAAATTAGAAGAAAAGGAAATGGAAGAGAAGAATGCAGAAGACGAAAATGCAGAAAAAGAGAATACGGGGGAAGACAATGCTTAGAAGCAAGAAGAAAACAAAGATAAGGAATCTGAAAGATCTACAGAAAAGAATGAAGAAGTATCACAGCAAGTTGTTGGATCACAAAATTCCACTGGAGAATCCTCCTTTGGTGATGATATTTTGAAGAGACTACTATCAAAATAGATTAGATTCTAACCGAAAATGCCCTTGAAACTACTGCAACTTCTAATGAATCAAGGTTTTGTAGATATGAACAATATTTCTCTGGTACACAAACTGATATTAGGTGATGTATTTCATACATCTGATAGGAGATAAATCTTAGAAATGCATCAGAAAGGGGCTGATCTTATTGAAGACGCCATTAAGGCCCTACAGGATGTTACACCAGATACATCTATTGATACATCTCTTTCACTGGTTGAGAATTTGTAGCTTCTTTTGGACTCCTTCAAGGAGCATGTTATAAGTCTAGTTGAGAAAGCTAAACAGGACACATAGGAAAAGTTGTATGAGAAAAGATTGTTGATTCTTCATGAAAAATGTGTCATGGCACATACCAATGTAGAAAAGAGCTTTGAAGCTGTGAAGCGATGTGAAGTTGAAGCTAATTTTTTGTTTACATATTGTATAAGGTGGCCTAATGCACCTCAAATCACAAAAGATCTTATGGGCTCCATTGAGTCCTAGTTGACCACTATCTCTAGCACCTACAATGCATCAACGAACAGAGATAGATCAACCTAGAATGCTATCTCCACACATAGATAAAATTTCTTTATGTTGCAAAAGAAGAAGGAAGAGATAATAATAAAATTTGGGTTGCTTGGTGATAGTTTGAGAATGGAGTATGCTCCGGTAGCCAATGCTTTGGCTAATGCTAAAAACATGGAGAAGATAAATCTAACTCTGGATACTCTGGATGAAGCTTAAAAAAAAATTATTGCTTTAGAATCTCTGAATAAGTTGCTAGTATTTGCTAAGAAGAGTTGGGAAGATGGAAAAATGACCTGACAAGGCATTCTATAGGAACTGCAAAAATTTTCCTCCTTCAGGTAAATTTTTTTTGTTTTACATTGCATGAGATAACTCCTTAGGGGGAGTTCATAAGTTTGATTCCATGTGTCTACTAGACCCTGTATACGTATCTTTCATGTTTTTGCTCAGCCTTTGTCCTTGATGTCAAAGGGGGAGAAGAGGAACAAGAAGTATTGTATGTTATGTATACTTTTGTATACTTTTTTGGGCACATGTTGCCATCAATGACAAAGGGGGAGATTGTTGGAAGAATGAAGAAGATATATCCCTTATTAAAAATTTTGTTGTCATTGATGTCACTATAAGATATGAAGGCTCATTAATCTGATATTTTGAATGGATAATACAGGACCAGCCTCCAGTATTTCTCTCTAGAATCCTCTCAGGTAAATAGTTTCTACTTCATTTTTTGGGAAATGATATATGCTTGTCAAATGCATACATGAACAGGAAATTATGGACAAGGTTGATCGTGGCTACCATCAGTACTTATTTTATTGACCATAATTTTTCTATTAGGTCTACTGCTAGCCGACCTATCATTCGGTAGGAAGATGTAATGGATTAATTTTTGTTTGTATAATCCATGCCAACAAGATGTTCTGTGCCACATGTTTGAAGTATTATTCAGAAGGTTTGTCAAGTCGACCTGATTGTAACTTTTCAGAATCGGATATATATATACAAGATGATTTTGTAGAGTTCGATATATAGAGATAGATGTGTTGAGAGAATCCTAGAAAATTAGATGTGGAAGAAAAAAGGGCGAAGTGTGATCTGCTGGCATGCGAATTTTCATGAGTTACAAAGGAATTGAATCTATGCTTGAGGTGTATTTCATTAGTTTATCTCTGGTGGTTAGCCATTCTATTACTTCTTTTTGTAAGCAGTGAGCCTCCCTTTTTGGATAGTGAGTCCTAGCAGTAAGCCAAAATTTTGTAATATCTTATAACCGGTTCTCCTATATTGTGAGCTAATCCTCACCGTGGTTTTTCCTACTATGGGTTTTCCACGTAAAAATTTAGGTGTCTATTGTGTTCTATGTTTCATGTTCAGATGATCATTTTTCTTATCTTAATTATCATATGTCATTGATTCATTGGATGGTACTTGTTCAATAATTTTAATAATATACTGATTCACCCCCCCCCCCCCCCTCTTAGTATATTGGATATTTAACAAAGTGTTGAATTTGGTTTGTCCTACTTTGGTGTTTGATGTTGTCTTGTTGGCTAGTTGTTCGCCTTTTGTATATGTTGAACAAGATTGGTATGTGGATGACCTGTTGTAGATTGACTCGCATGTGCCTTACTAGCCTTTTTCTTTGTTTTCATTTACATGTTATTTTTTGATTGAATTTTTGTAATGTGATCTCCCCATACTATTTCATTTGATGTATCTCTCTTCATGTGTATTCCTCTTTTTGTTTATAAATTTTTCTCTATGTTGTAAACATTTTCACTTATCTTTTTTTTTTTTTGGGGGGGGATGATGAAAGGTGTCAAGACATTTTGGTCTCTTCCATGTTGACCCAAAATACTTTTGTTTGTTTTCAATCTTTATGTGTCATTCTTCCTATTTTGTGAGTATTTAGGGAACGATGACATTTATGAGCTCTATAATCACATTATAGCAAAGATATATTGACCCTGTATCCTTGGATCCCTTATTTATTTTGGGGTTGACCTCTTCCTCTCTTTTTCATGATGTAGCTATATTTACAAACTTGTGACCTAGAATTGGGATTTTTGAACAAGCTCTCATGTCTTCTTCATGGGCCACTTTAAAGAAAGTGTCTCATAGTAATGGTGCTAGCAATTTATTTAAAGTGGGGGCATACATTGATACTTGTTTCATTGTGCAATTTTATTTCTTCTTGTTGTAGAAGTTGATAAAATACAACTTCATAGGAGCCCAGTGATCTCTGCAAGCTAAGAATACCTGTTACAGGAAGAAGCAAAGAGAAGCAACACAGAAAATAGTAAAATGCTCAAAGATGTGGAGCTTTATATTCACCAATGTGTAAAAAGAATTAATTATACAAAAGAAAAGTTTTCAACCACATATAGGTCAAAACAACCCTAAAAAGGAAAACCCTAGGCTTGCACATTAATAATTAATAAAATAATTAATTATTATGCACCTAATGCTAGCTTAAGTGTAAAAGAGATTAAAGGGAACTTTAATTAATTAAACAAATATTATTTAATTAATCAAGTAAATAACCAATTACTCTAACACCCCCCCTTAAGCTAGACTTAGGGAGAAGCTAAAACCTAGAAGAAGCTACTAAAAGTAAAAACAATGGGTCCCGGTAACAAGGATAGATCAGGTACCCAAAATACAACCAAATCTCTGTAAAGTGGAGAAATAGAGAAAACCTCATGGGAAAAACTCTACTCCAAAAAAGAGAAATACAAGTGAAGGACAAAGAAGCCTCCAAACAAGAATGAAGGATGAAGAAGCCTCCAATCAAGAAGAAATTGTCCCAAAAGATAGGAACAAAGGATGAATGCCACAAAAGCATGAAGAAACTGCAAACTCTGTCGAAGAATGACTGTTGAAATGCTAAAACACGAACCTCCGCTGAAAACAAATGATGATCAAGAACAAGAAGACAAGAATTTGTATGAGTTCCCCCAATGACACTACTTGAATCAGATGGCAAACAAAGGCAAACACCTGAAAATCAAAAATACAAATGGCAAAGGTACCAAAAGTCTAAAGAACTAATCATGTGAAAATGGAAGGTTGCCTCTAGAAATAGGAATGCAAGAGTGTCCATATGGTAAGTGCTCCATCTCATCGAAATGCATGGGTAACCAGCTACTGCATCTGCCTAGTACATAGGAACAAATACTGTATACATAGCTCACTCCAATCAAACCAAGGAAGCATTAACACCAACAATAGAAACCCCCCCATAATGTTGACAAGGAAGAGGTATGACAGGTACTCTGAAATGAAATGCCTGAATGTAGTGAATGAAGAAGAATCAATAACATCTGAATGTGCAAACATGAAATTACAAGCAGATATAAAGGGTGTGCAAACAAAGGCACACACACATGAGGTTGTTGTCATGGAAGGGACACTCACTTGACATAGGTATGATTGCAAACAAAGGCATAACATCAAACCCCCCCATGGCACTTTATAACATAGTGCAAGTACAATAAGCCACAATTCAATGTGCAAGAATTCTAAAAATACCTATGCAAAGCTGAAGCACTTTATTTTAGTGCATTTACAGATGATTAAAAAAACATGCAATGTGAGCCCATAAGGTCCAAAAAGGGACAACAGCAAGAAGAAGTATTTCTAGAAAAAACCAAAAATAAAATTTAGAAACCACCTGTACCACTATGAAGAGCTCGCAACAAGCTTTTTGACGATATCTTGTTTGCCCATTTTTGACATCGTATGCAAAAGTTATGTCGAAAACATTGAAGGCAACACCCGAAAAGACGAGCTGACTTTGACTGGAAATAACAGGGATCTGAGAAAAAATATCCAAAAAATACTCATACCACTGAAAAGTTCTTTGAATCCTCTTTTCGATGATATCTCGTTTGCCTGATTTCGACACTGTAGGCAAAAGTTATGGCCTTTGGAAAAAAATAGCTCCAAAGAGGGAAAAACACAGTGCTAGATTAAATTTGACAATCAAATGGCCATCGCTGTGAAACTGTGAAGTTAAATTTGATGGCTAAATCGCTGTCACCGCACATGCCCAATTGGCCTTATTACAAAAAAATGTTTTTTTTTTTAAAAACAATCAAAAAAATTATAGTAAATTTTTTTCATAAAAAAAAATTTTTAAAACCATTTTTGGTGGGGGAGGCACATGGGCCCACCCCCACCGCACCCCTATGAAGGTGCAGGTACACTGTGCAAGTATGGCCCTGTAAACTACCCTGCGTAGTGCTGCGCAAGTGCTTAAAAAACTTTTTATTTATTTAAAAGTTGATGAAAAATATTTTTTTAAAGCTTTAAAAAAAAAAAAATTACAATAAAAAAAACTGCCAAAATTTTTTGTGTAAAAAAATTTATTTATTTTTTTATGAAATTTTATCTCGATCCGTGTGCAAGGCTGTAATGGGTCTCTGGTAAACAAATTTGTCTCTTCGATCAACTTTGTCCAAAATGGACGAATGAACAGTCATTTTTAGGGTTTTGGGCCGATGCGGACTCAATGGCGAGGTTCGTTTGGGCTCAAAATGCTCTGATCAAACAGGTGATTCTCTGGATCAAAAAACCAAACCCCAAACCCTCAAAGCTCCAAAATCCTTCTGAAACCCCAGATCTGCTTCCAATGCGAAAATTCTCAAAACAAGAACAGGTAGTTGTAGATCTGCCACTCTGATACCATGTAAAAGTTGAGAAAATACAACTTCATAGGAGCCCAGTGATCTCTGCAAGCTAAGAATACCTGTTACAAGGAGAAGCAAAGAGAAGCAACACAGAAAACAGTAAAATGCTCAAAGATGTGGAGCTCTATATTCAACAATGTGTAAAAAGAATTAATTATACAAAAGAAAAGTTTTCAACCACATATAGGTCAAAAAAACCTTACAAAGGAAAACCCTAGGCTTGCACATTAATAATTAATTATTATGCACCTAATGTTAGCTTAAGTGTAAAAGAGATAAAATGGAACTTTAATTAATTAAACAAATATTTTTTAATTAATCAACTAAATAACCAATTACTCTAACACTTATGATGTTTCCTTTTTTTGGTGGTGTCAGTGGGTTTGATGTCCTCTGAGACTATGATATTTCTTTACATACAAATTTTCTCTTAGTGGTGATGTTACGCATTGCATTCCCTAAGTTGTAATTCTCTTATCCTATAATTTTCCTATCTTAGAGACATTAGCCATGATTCTCCCTAAGAAGAGACCTTACATGAACTAAGAAAAGTTCCTTTGAACAAACCAACACTTTCATTTTTATTCATAAGTGTTGAGCATAATACAGCTTGTTAACATTGTGAAGCTCGAACCCCTCCCTTAAAGGCCACCAAGCATAACACACTTTTCTTGCTAATGAAGCCTTTCCCTTATTCACAGGTGCTTAGCATAATGTAGCTTGTTAGGACTTATGAAGCTCGAAGCCTTAGTTTTTTGGCACCCTATCAGAGTTATCAAAGCGATAGCTTTGATATGGTTAGTACAATGAGAGCCTATAGAGCTGGCATGACTTTCTCACTAAGCCACTATCCTGGGAGCTCACCTAGTTGATGGCTTGAGGTTCCATTAGCTCAGAAAGAGTTTGCATGATGTTTATATAGGGGACATCGAGTTATGTTTTTGAGCATTCCTAGACAAACATCTAAGATGTGTTCAACATCACGTTGGACAGTCAAATCTTAATCTTCCCACCTTCTTTTAGGTCTTTGATGTTGTACGATTGAGTATCTTTGTCATTGATACATAAATAGGTGTCTTGAATGTCTACTTTAGTGTGATTTTGACACAAGGTCATCTTCTCAATAAAGTGGGGGCTAAATGTAGTGTAGAAAAAAGTATCCATTTTCACACTTAATTTGGCTAAATGTAGTGTAGAAAAAAGTATCCATTTTCACACTTAATTCGGTAAATAATATAAAAATAAACTTAATCATGCCTTAATTTAGTGTTGTAATATGCATTTTACATATTCACCTTAATTTTAGGGCCCTATTAATTAAAATGGACTTAATTGTGCCTTATTTTTTGTGTTGTAAAGTGTACCTCTTCACACTTTCACACTTATTTAGGGATCCCTTAATTAATTGAGGTTAATTTTCCTTAATTTTCCCCTTTAATTCAAATCCAAGCATAATTAATTAAATTTTCCAAAGAGGAAACAATGACATTCATTAATGCCATAACATAACAATCCTCATTGAGCAATGTGCATCCTAGGTATGTGACCTAGGACCCATTTTCCCATGAGAGAATGGGTTCTCACTTAGACCTAGGACTTAAATTCAAATTATATTTTTAGTGGTATTTTAATATGTTCAAATCCATATTTACATGTTGGCTTGTGTTATTCGAGAGATTAATGATACATACCTATATATATAAGGTCATTTCACTAAGTTTCATCTAATACTTTCAAGAAAGATAAGATTATTCAAGTGAGCATTATCAAGAGAATTCCATGGCATTCAAGGGTAGATTTATTGAATAATTATTGCAGCAATCAAGATCTAATTGTCATGGAAAAGTCTTCATGCATCATGCATTTTATTGGAGAAAATATGTTGATGTGGAGTTAGTAATCCATTCAAGCATTCAAGGTATTGTTTCAAATAAAGTTTCAAGATCAAGATCCACATCCATTGAAGCCACTTCATGATAGTTGTAGATCTACATTCCAAGGTTCACCCAAGGATTCGATGAGTTGTGACATAGATTAGTTCATTCATCACTCCTTTTATCCTATTTTATTTCATTACAAGGTTTAATTACCAAAATGGGGTTTGACCGAGGAAAAACCCATTCACCATAAATAAATAAAAATTCCCTTTTAATTTATGTTTGTAGACTTAGGTGGAAGATCTCTTGAAGCGAAAAATTGAAGAAGTTATCAAAGTTGCAAAATTTGTCAAGAACGTTGTCATCTCACAAAAACAATTACATAATTTATTTCTAGCACTTTGAACTTGAAACCTAGAAAAATGCAGAGATTTAGATATATTTCAGAGGCTCCCAAAAGCTATAGAAAAACCCTAAACTAGGACCCATTCACCCCTCGGTGAATGAGTCCCAAGTCAGCTTCAACATAGCACTTTTGGTGATTGGTTCACATCATATTTCCTCTCTCAGGTCTACAATTTTATTTCTAGTTCCATCAGTTTTGAATTTAATCTTCAAGATCCAAGTTGTAGATTGCGTTTGGGTTTGATTTTATATTTTTAATCTTTCTCTCCAAAGTGTTGTTTAATTAGGACCCCCATCCTTGCAAAAAAAGAAAATCAACAAATTAACACTTTGACATGACTCACCTCAAGGTTGATAGTCCTTTTATTGTGTGGAACTCATTTCCTAATGAATTGATGAATAATAGGTCCATCATAACCCTATTTCCCCTAATTTCTATTAGTGAATCTATTTTTACTCTTTTTATTGATAAAGTGGTATTTATATTTAGTTTACAATGGGGTAATCTCAAAATATTGAGTTCCACTTTGGTGACAATAAACATTTTTAGAGGAGGAAGGGAATTTTTAGAGATAACCTTTGAGAAAAGGTATCTAAATTTATACCTTCGAGCAAAGACATGCCTTCAAGCAAATGTAAAGGCCTAAAAAAATGTTTTTACATAATGACCTTCACTCAAAGAGGCCTTCGAGTGAAGTTTTAGCCTTTGAAAAAAGGAACCTTTGTTCGAAGTTCCTTCAAATGAATGGGTTAAGCATGACAAATTTTTCCTTTGCTTCATATTTTCCTTAGAAAATCTAGTGCTACACCCTGGGTTGGACCTCCAAATGTACTTAACTTGACAAGATATTTTTCAAGATTGTATTCCTTGGAACGATCTTTCCAACAAGTATAGTTTTGATATTTTTTCATTTTATCATGTATTAAATTTTCAATTTTTACTGAATATAGGCTTTTCACTAAATATCAAGTTCTTTGTTCTACAGAGGTGGAAAAGTAGTAAACCATTGTAAAAGTTTCAAAAAATACATTTTCCCTAGGTATTGATGTCTTTGTTTCACAAAAAAATAATTATGTTTTGATATATACACAATTTATGTTGGATGACATACACCTATGTCCAAATTATAGTTACAGTGACTTAAAAAAAACATATGTGAAAAAAATAAAATGAAAACGTATCCTTGCCCTAGATATTGATGTTAAGTTCATGTATATTTTAAAATTTTGAATTTTATCCTTTCTTAAAAAAAAGTTATGTTGGAAGACGTAAATGTTACTTTTTGAAAATTTTGTTTACTATTTAAAACTAATTATTAAAGGATATGTTGAAATATTCATGGTTTATTTCTATATATATATACATATTGCCAGAAATCACTAGTTTACATCATCTTCAAATTCTTAAAAATTTAGTTGCTATAGGTCTCAGAAGGTGGAGATTCAGTTAAAAATCTTGATAAAAATTTCCATGTTGGCCAAAAAGTGGGACTCATTATTGTGGAATTACCCAATGAGGAGGGTTGAGAAGATATATACTATTAGATGTTTCCTTCAAACTAATGGTTTCTAGATTTGGTAAGATTCCAACATGAATCAGCTTTAAAAATTTCTAAAGTATGGTCCATCATATTAGTTGAAGTAGATAGCATACAAAAGGGATAGTGAAAAATTAATGACAACATCAAATACCATTGGAATATCAAAAAATAGAGATTCAAGAGGATATTAATATCGAGTAGGTGGTGAAAACTTTTGAAAAGGAAATGAGGTAACAAAGAGGTGGGAATCATGGGAAAATTTATATTATAAGAATGAAATTCACTTGTGCCACAATGAATGAAACACAAAAAAATTGTGTCTCAATATTCCTCCTAATGTTAAGATTAAAAAAGTGTATTTTTTGGATATAAATTCAAAAAACACAATTTTTGGGCTATAGAGTTAATATTTCACTTAATTAAATAATTCTTATTGAATAGAACCAGCTATAGGGGTGTATAATGTGTACACATTATGAGTACATTTTTTTTAAGTGAGCCCAATCAATCCACTACATCAAAATTTATGGCCTCTAAAAGTTCACATAAGAAATGTAAAAAAATGTTAGATGTGTAAAAGTCTTATAAAGGGGAGTTTCATGTATAGACCAACATATTTTGCATGTTAGGACACATCATAAGTCATATTTGATTGGGGAATAATTTGGAAACCACTTTTGGGTGATTTTATCACATGGTTTTCTGATTAATTTTTGATGGTTTGAAGTTGTGTATCTCCTCTATCTTAGGTGCTTGAGATGGATGTTGTGTATAGAGATTTTTTGATATTGTTAATTTGTTACATTGATTGTAAAATAAAAAAATACAAGGAAAATAGAATTATTAAATCTTTAAACAAGTCTCCCTAAGATCATTCTACAAAACCAAATGATTAGAAGTCTAAAATTGTATTGTTTGTCTTGTGAGAAACATTTTTCAAACTATTATTCATTAATCATGGAAAAAAATTGCATTTAAAGCATTAGCCAAAACATGAAACAAAACATTTCAACAAAAAAAAGATAACAATATCAAATCATCCATCATTTTTTGATAATTTTTAATTAAAAAATAAAATTTAGAATTCATACCTAATATTTATGATCATTCAAAATTTAAATTAAATCATGTTCCCTGATAATTAATACATAATTAATTATACATGGTCTATAAATGTGACTTAGCTCATAATGTAGGGCTTAGAATGACCTTTCTAATGCTTAGAAAAGGTAAAACAAATTGGTCAATTACAAAAAAAAAATTCCCATTTCGATGAAAGTAATTTTCTAGGAGGTAAAAAGAAGAGGAGCAAGGCTTAGCCCCATGTGGTTTGGCATATGAGTAGGGGATATTTTCTTAGTTTATCTCCTTATCACCAAGGATTGGTGCATTTTTCACTAGGGGCTAGGTAAAGGAAGATTATGAGTTATGAGTTATTTGAGTATAGATATGCAAAAAAATCATAAACTAAAAAATAAAACTTGTATATATTTGTTTGAGTGTGAATTTATGTATATCTTCTATAGATTTAGGTATATCTTAGGTGGATGTATTTGTATCCATCATATATTTTTGTATATATAACCATATGTGAGTGTATATTATGATTAATTTTATGATATTGTGTAAATTATGTAATATGACATAAGTTATGGATATATGTTGGAAATTTTAACTACATATCTTGTATTCATCATGAATATTCAATGAGTATATATCCTACAGATGAAACTATATATTAATATGTATGTGGTGATGGGACTATGCATCTATAAATATATATCGATGAAAACATTTTTTTGTGTCAAAATAAATGTGTCAAGTTCTATATAAAAAAAATATAAAACATGTAAAAAATATTAGAAAACACTATAGTTATTATAAATTATGTATTATTGTACAAAATTCCATACAGTGAAAAGGTCAAGTACCATGTAAAAGAAAATTAAAAAATCACAACAAAAATATACGGTGTTATATGTCAAAATTTAACTCTTAGCCCCTTTGAACACAACCATGATATTTTTTTTACACTAGAAGGATTTTAGAAGAAATAGATCTCTAGAACTAATTAAGAAAACAAGGCATCTATGAAACAAGAAGCACCAAAAAATGTGCAAACAGTAAAGTTAGAATTCGTTGATAGATTTGTCTTTTTGAAAATTAATTTAAATTGACTCTATGATGCCCAAAAGGAAAGACCAATCAATAACCAACAGTTAGAGAGATCACCATTTCATTGGTGGTCCTCCTTTGGATTTTGATGGAGGTACAACTCCCTCTTATGATATAAATTTGTATTTTTTGAATATAAATAAAATGGGTTATGATTTTAACTAGAAAGAAGGAAAGGTGAACTAACACCTTCCCATAGCCATGCAAAAAATGTGATCAAAATCATATTTAGAACAACTAAATGAATTGGAAATAAGATTTGCAGGCTACCAATATTATGACTCAGAGATCATATTATTAATAGCTGACTCTAAAAATTGCAGCATTAACATTTATTGAAGATACATGAATGAAACATCAAAGAATACCACATTCACAAAGAGAAGTAATATCCTAACACTTATCAAAGATCAAAGACTTACTCATAAATATTAAGCACTTCATTCAAATTTATTTCTCAAAGACAACAAACATCTTTAAAAAATAATCAAAATTAAAAAACTTGATACTTCATTCAAATTGATTCTCACTCATGCATCAAAGTGCAAGGGGGATCAAAATTTAGACTCCACTAAAGTTTGATCAAAGACTATTTAAATTTTCCCACCCTAATAGTCAACAACTTCTTGAAAATTGAATCTTGGGAGAGTTGTAATTGCTACCTCACCAAATAAGCATTTTGGAGGAGATTAACCAATCTTTGAAGATATATAAGCATTTATGGATAATCTAAGGATGGTTATTATTACATCACATCTTCTGACTAATTAGTACAAGGGAATGAATCACCAATATTTGTGAATTATCCCTATGTCATCCAACTCCTACAAATAGCCCATAATTCCTTAGTTCAATGATTAATGACATGCCACTTGAGATCATATTCATGTGGGTAGTTTAAATGCATAGGATTTTCTTGAAACCTAACTATACTTCATTAAACAATATCACATCACTACTAAATTAATTTAATTGAAAGAAACTTGAGTGTCCTTGTATCATTAATTTCTCTCAAGTGAACTTCACTAGCTTACCCCTTCATTCTATAAATTAACAGGAATACTCTCATTCTCCATTATGACGATTGTTGTATTAAACATGTCAAGCACTTAAAGCGATGCTGATTTTGAGAACAAGAGTGACCTCCTCTCCATTGAGGGTGTAGAATGTAGTGTGGTGAAGAGATTGGTTGCAAACCAACTAAAAGAGCTTTTCCTCATCTACAATGATGTGGAGGAGAGAGTGATTCATAGGATAATTGGGGAGAATTTTTTGGATCAAGTGCATGTGAAAAAATTGGCTTTGTTGGAGTGCTTCCTTTATGACATCATCTGCACCTCCAAGAAGCTAGAGTAGGGAGCTAATGTTGTTGACTGTCTGGTGAGGCCAGTTTATCTACCCTCTATTGGGGATTCCCTAGGGAAATTGACTGAGAATCTGCATGTTTGTCTAGTGTGTGATTCCATCTACATCATGACTGCATTGAAGAATGAGAAAGCAAGGCGGGAAGTTTCCCTACTACACATCGGGTTGAAATAAAACATGGTAGAGATGTTTTCCCACTTTGTGGATTTTAACAAGAATCTTTTCTCCCCTACACAAATTGAACACCTCCAAGAGGTGGTAGAAGGCATCTAACTCCTCATCTTTGTCCTTTATGGTTGATAACTTTGTACTGGAATCCTCGTTTTGTCATGTAACACAAAAAACATTATGAATATATATATATATAATATTTTTGTCTTTTAAATCTATCCCATGTGGCATAGTGATTTCGAGATTCTTTGCTTTAAGTTCCATGTTTATCATTTCCTTTGTAATGCACTTCTTTTTTCTTCATATCTACAATGTGTATCAATTATTATGCATTCAATCAAATATTATCTCCACAAATTGTTTTGTTTATGGCACTATTATTTATTTCCTTGAATTAATTTTTCAACTTCTATGATGATAGCTTACAACAACTTAAATGTATAAATGCCAGACTTTGGGTGTGGTTTTTGGAATGCTTTCAGATTCTTCTTTAGTTCTAGAAACAAACCCATCACCCACTTCACTAATCTCACATAAGACCAACCTTTGAAGTACTTTTAGGGCCCCTTTTTGATAAAGTATCTTAAAAAGAGCTTCTAGGAAAATGCTTAGCCTTTTAAGGAATTTTCCACATGAATGAGTTAGGTTTTTGAAACCCTATTAGGAATTGAAAAATGTTTTGAAACCTTACTAGATCTCTAAAATGAACTTGATTTTGCTTAACATTCCTCCCTTTTGTTGACATGAGCTAGGATTATGAGAACCACTCTAAGACTTGATAGATTTTCAAAACTTGATAAAGACCGATGCAAAGACAACTTTAACTAAGACCTTTAGGTAGTCGGGTGGGGATGGTGTTGTTAAAACTCGGGCAATGCCCAACATAATTTTGAAAACCCAGGCTTAAAGGTGACAACTTGATATGATTAACTTATCTTAAGGGGTGGACATGTATTTTAGAGGGGGCTACCAAAAATGTGGTAATAGTTAGTAAATGGGTTTACATGTTCATGTTGGATTCACAAAAATGAACACATTGAAAAATATAAATACCAAAATAAAGACTTTAAAATGAAAATTAAAAAAATTCCAAATTATTAACTTCATTGTAGAACTCAAGATTGAGCATATTATAGTGACTTTCTCATCAAAAGATGTGGATACAACTCAGCAACATACAATATGATATTTTGAAAGAGTAATCTTTCATAAAGACTTGATTTCTAAATATAATGAGAGAAATGACAAATTTATAGATTTCTAAAAAATCAAATAAATGGTGAGGATATGATCAAAGGCTAGGAGTTAACTAAGCTATTTGTGGCGTCAACTTTAAAAGTTAGAGAAGATGACTTGTATGATTATACAAAAATAGTATTTTGAGCTCCTAAGACGATAATAATAAATAAAATTAATTTATTGAATAGATAATGAGAAGAATATATTGATGAGAAGTACAAGTAACTTGTGAGGAGATAATTATAAATTTTATCTATTTATTAAAAATAAATCATTATCTCACATTAATTAAATAATAAAATATTATTTTATTAATTCATTAGTTAAAGGATATAATGGTAATAAATAATAATAATAATGTTTAAAAAATAACATAATGATAAGTAATGATAAAATATTAATTAATCGTATGATTTATGATTAATGATAATAAATATTCAATGATTAGATGAATAGTTTTAGTGTCTAGAAATTGCATAAATAATAAAAATATTCATACATAGGTTAGAACATAATATTTTTATTCAAATATGCAATAAAAAACATACAAATAATTGTTAAAATTAAATATTATAACCTTTAAAATATATTATAATTGTTAGATGTGATTACATTTATAAGAGTATTTTTATCCTTCGATCTACCAAATAAAGTGTTTTTCATCCATGAACTAATAATTAAACAAATGGATCGAGCTATAGTAGAATCATATGAAAAATGATTGATATCTCAAATTATAACATTCTTCACAATATATAGCACTAATAAGATAGAAATTCCAACATTCGATTTCCTCTCAAATAGAAATTTATAAATTAAATGAAAAAATTCCTTAAAATATCATCACTTATCATGAATCCAACTTAAAAGTCATCATAAATGACAACTCGTTTATGAAAAACCATGCCCCCTTTTGCTAGAATTAAATATTATATTATTATAATTTATTGACTATTTTTCTTATAACCAAGCTCATGGCTCTTATTATTAAAAACCATTTTATTATAGCTCATTTTTTGTTGCTATGATAACATAAAGTTATTATGGGTCATACATTTTTTAAATTTTATATATTTTTCTAATATAAGATTATAAAACTTTATACACATCATATGCTTTATTAAGCACATTTGATTTAAAATAATGATAGTCTAATAGTTATTGTAGAATATTATTTATTTGTAGATGGTTGTTTCGAATAGTTGTGACTAATATCCCTTCAGAGATTTTGCCACCCTTTCTTCTATAATTAATCGGTTCTTTCCTATTGAGAGTTACTAAAAACTAGAGTTTCTACACAATACTATAAAGATCATGTGAGAGTAAAGAAATAATGTCCCCAAGTTCTATCTATACTTATATAGATAATTTTTATGTGTTTTTATATTAAATTTATATTTAATCATATTTTTAATCTAAAAAGAATTTTCCCACACACACATATAATATAATGTGTTTAATTTGTGTATCTTATAATTCTCTTTTTATTTATTGTATATTTATTTGAAATAATTAATAAACTAAGGTCCAAATTTCTAGTCATTGCTTTATTTTTAAACTCATAACATCATTATTAAATAAATAAAAATTCCACTATCTTTATTGAAAAAAAAATTATTCACATAAACCAAATTAACTCATTTAACAACATTACAAAAATTATTTCTTTCTCATACCAATACTCCCCTCTGATCTTCCCTTCCCTGAGTGATTAAATTTGATATTTTTAAGGCTTTATATAAATTTTATCTTTTAATGATTAAAAAGGAAAATAATGGGAGTGGTTATTTGTCCTTTTAAAATTAAATTATGTGAAACATATAAATCAGTCTTTAAAAATAAATTTCATAATATCGTTTAATCACCACTTTGGTGATGTCCCTACAATGAATTTGGAGTAAACATCTAATATAATTTCTAATTTCTAATGATTTATTAAGATTTTTATGGATTTATTCTCACAGTTTTCGATAGAGTTTAATCTTTGTTTAAAGAGATTAAAAGGGAAGCATGTATATACAATCTTAGAGAATTAGAATTCAATAGACAATTCTCAGACCATCATTGGACAAACAATGAAAGCATTGGATTATCATTGAATATATTGTTCTTTTAACATTTAACTTTTATTTATACAAAATCAATGAATAAGCTGTTAGTTGTTTACTTACTAGCATTTGATATCTTCCTTTGGCCATTTTAAGGACAATTTTATCAACAAGAAAAAAACCCCAAAATATTGGTAATCAATAAAGAATGCCCATTTAATAAAATGATATATATCAATCAACATATAGACCAGTTTAGTAATAATGGAAAATGAACATATAGACTTGTAACAGTAAAAATATTGTTACAATGGAAAAGAGGTGTATCCTCTAAAAATATTATATATTTTAGTAGAAATATAGGTCAAATGATCATCACATAATTATTTTAAATTTTGGATAATAGAAAATATGTCTTTCTATATCTGTATTGGATCAATAAGTATTTTGATTATACGTTCCTTGTTTCCTTTGCAATGATATGAAAAGCCCTTTATAAATGCATAGAAACATTGCACTCCTCTATGAAGGTTGAAGCTTAACTTTTCCCAATCAAGCAAATTATTATCTTGATTCAGAAACTCCCACATTAGTTCTGTAAGTAATTGATCAATCGTATAGTTGATTTGTTTTAACGCCTCTTCTTCTAAACATTCAGGATGATCTCTCATATAAGAAGAAATGGCTGAGGTTGTCTGTCCATGGAGTTTATCATCCTTCATTACCATAAGAAATATGTTAGTATTTTAATATAATAAGTATAATATATTATTTGCATTTGGATGTAATCACTAATTTAAAAGAGAAAGACTAAAACCTTATAATCACGAGCATCATCAATTAAGCGTGCACAAACCCATATGAGCTCATAGAATCTATATTGATTATTAAATGTCTTCTCAATAGTGTTGTCTGTCAAATCATCAGCTGCCAAGAGAAATGGGTGCAATAATATTGGTCCAATTGCTCCAGTTGTTGTTGCAACCTTTATGTACTCATTATAGGTTGGAATGTGTTGGATTGCTTTCCATTGCTCTTGTTGTAAACTAGCTTCAGCATAATTTTCCCACTAATTCACAATATAATTGAAATATTAAATCTATTTCTTAATTTTATTTCATAATCTATATATTTAGTTTGATCTTGAAAAATGATCACAATAAATGTTCTCATAAATTTTCCACATAAAAAAATAAAAAAAAATTTTAAAAAAATAAAATAATGCAAATGAATTAAATTTTGTTTTAAATAAAAATCATAAGTTATATTTTTATGCATGTGTAAAGTAAATAAGATTAATTTTAAAGTTAAATAAAATAACTCTTAAGTAAATAAAATACAATATTTATAGGAATATTAATATTTTTTTATAATACAATATTAACACATGGAACAATTCATTTTTTTTTTTCTTTTCTAAGTGTCTCATTTCTCATGAATCTCCTCTTTGGACCTCTATGACCATTTTGTAATGGGTATAGGCCCTTCCTATAATTATTCTAATCAAAACAATTCATATTCATTCTAATATGAGTATAAGATAAATAAACATGTACTAATTTTACAAAAAAAAAATGACAAATTCTCATATATATACTCTAGAAAAGCTCTCATCTTGAGAGTACATGTTTTATGGCCTTAAAAATTCCTAAGAGTAATTATAATTATTCAATATACTAAACTTGTTGTAATACTGGGCCCTTCTAAATATAGCACTTCATATGGGGAATGTAGAAGATTTCATTCATGAGATAGTTGACACTTGTTTAAGTGGTTATCATAGATGTAAAAGAACATGTATGAAAGGTGTTACAAACTAGACTTTAAAAAGTGACTTGGAAGTAGGTCTAGAGATGTAATCTTAGAGGCATAATCTAGATTGGTAGAAGAGAAGAAGTATCTAATATCATAATTTTGAATGAAAACTCATTATAATCAATATTTATTTTTTAAATATATATTAATTTCTACAAATGAAATGGTTTAAAAATAAGATATAAAACAAAACAAAATTATTTTTCAACAATAAATGTGATTTTTTTAGAAATATAATTAAATTTTGCATGCAAAACTAAAACGGGTATATTAGAAAAAATAACTTTTAAATAAAATACAATAATTTTTAAATTAAAATTTAAAATATATCCATGAAAAAAAAAATCTCAATTTACATAAAATAATATTTGAGTTTGTGTGCTCTTATCAATGTTAACTCAAAGCTAACTTTTATTTCTTACTATTTCATATACTATATGAATTAAAAATGATAACACTTTTAATAAAATAATGTTTTGGAAAGGTATACATACTGCTTTTGTAATAAATGACATCATGTCATGTCCTTGCTTTTCAGTAGCCTCGCTTGTCAATTCATGTATTGTTTGAAAAATAAATTCTATAATTCTTCTGAAATTAGTTGGAATCTCTTGTACAATAGAAATATCCCAACCTTGACTGATAGCCTTACAAACAAGTTCAATTTGTCCAATTTTTAGGTAATCATCAAAAAGATCATCCATTAAAGAAAGAAGTGTTGTTGATTTGGCCAAAGCTAGTCTGCTACTATAAAATTCCACTTCATCAATAGCACTAAGTCCTAATAAATAATATTCCTCGGATGTTGTCTAATTGGAATCAATTTAGTGAGCCCAAACTCTACCCACCAACTGCCATAAAAAGTAATCGAATTATTATTAGTATTTGAATAAATAAATTTGAAACACTACAAATTAAGAATAAAAATCACCATATAAAATAATTTGTGACACCCTAGTTCTTTTGAACATGTGTAGATTGAATACAAATGAATAAATTATGACTAGTTTTCATGAAACTTTATAATTATAATGAGATATCTTATAAAGAAGAAGATGCCACCCATGGATTTACAAGAATTGATTTTTCCTTTTCATTCAATGCATGATAAATCTTGGTTGATTCCATCAAAAAATATGCACAAAGTAATTAGCCTTTTCATTTATGATTAGATCAAACATTAAATTATTATATAAATATTTATAATTTATTAATAATTTAATTTAATTATTTGATTATTTGTTTTGTTTTGATATTACTTAACTCATCAATTTTTAACATTTATTTTTAGACAATGAAATTTAATTTTTCCAGTTCCAAAATCTTCTTATCTTTGAACCTGAGGAAAAAATGAAAATCATATAATTATTTTAAAGAGGTTCCAAATATATTAATAATTCAGATGTTGAAAAAAAATCATAACAATATTCTATAACTTTTATCTTAAATTGTCCAATTCACATATTTCAATAAAATTCCATGCCTCCCATCTAGAAAAGGTATGAGACCATTCATATAAGAGTGCATACTCCACCTATAAAATTAAATTAATAAAATTCTAATCAACATAAATATTTGCTCTCTAACCTCTGGTCTAATAGATTTTTTGAGTATACTAATTTGTATTTAAAACTTTTATAAAATGCATTACCTCTTTCAGAAAACTTTCCTTGCATGCATCTGCTGGTTCTTTTAATATTTTCTTCAGATATGTAGAACTAAACATTTTAGCCTCTTCCATAACTTTTTCTTTTTCTCCATGAAATGCCACACTTGAAGCTCTTAGAAGGTTCAGAATACTTCTCATCCAATATTCATCTCTAATCATGTTCTGATTATTGCCATTATTTCCTTCACAACAAAAGAACTGCCCATTTTTGTCCTTGAAGTTCTCCAATACATTTTCGTTCAAAATAACACATAAATAAATCATTAATTGTCTTTGAGTACTGATAAAAAGAAACACACTAAATAAATAATTAAGGTCTAGATAATGAAAGAAAAGGTATTTTAAAAGTACAGAGTGATTTGATAACACACTGAATAAATAGTTAACTCTAGATAATGAAAGAAATGGTATTATAAAATTGCAGTGCTTTAGTCAGTGTAAATATATCTTAAATATGGGAAAGAACATTAACAATAATTTTTTTGATAGTTACAATTGCATATATACCAAAAAAGCTTTTAGTTATTTTTACCTGCAGATACATCATAACGATGGAGTCGAAGCACTCTGAGTCCTAAAGCTGTAGCATTCAAATCCTTTTTAATGCTTTCACAGCCTGATCCTATGCCCAAACATCCATCCCAAGAGCTGCATCCATAAACTATATCTTTTTATTAATGTTTTCAGCTTGTATTTGTCTATGCTAAATAAATATCATTTTAATTTATGACATCAAATTTTCATTATCTATTTTATTTATAGATATTGTTTTTTAATTTGATTATGTTGAAGTTTTCTTTATCAACATTTAAGATCACATTTTCTGATCCATAATCATTTTAATTGTTATATAAAACTATTAGTATGTAGATCTCATATTAATGATATCAAGTTTTCACAATCCATATTGATAATCAAATTTGTTCTTTTTAGATTTGATTGTGTTCGAATTTTTAATATCAACGTTTCAAATCAGATCACACTAACGATCCATCATCAGAATAAAAAAACTAAAAAAGAGAAAAAATGAACAATAAAATAACATATTGAAATATATCTACAATAGTTTCTCCACAACATTCTTTTTTAATGTTTTCTTATTGGACGAAATTACCATCCCAATTTTAATAAACGTGAAAAGAAAAAAATGACAGAGCGGTAAACGTAATCAAGAGCTGATTTTATTTCAGCCTGAAAATATCGGTCTATTCCCAGGCATTGCAATGCGTCAACCATCTCAAGACGCTCGAGTAGATCGCCATCTCCGCTTTGCATTTCATTTAATAAGATTTTAACTTCTTTCACCAGTGTTTCGGCACGTTCATGGTATTCAGGTGCCTGAAAATTTTACAATCATTCGCTGAAGAAAAACACCAGAATATTCAAAAGAAAATGATGGGAATAGAAAGAATAAAGGAGAAGTACCCCGTATGGTGTTTCCAAAGATTGGACAAAATCATCATCCCACAGATTTAAAGATCTTTCTGGTGTTTCCAAAGAAGCAGAAATTGTTTGTTCTCCCTTCAAATTAGACATTGTAGAAGAACTCCCAATTAATGATTTGAGCACAGCAGAATTTTATAAGTTTAATGCTTGTGCTTATGTTTACAAATATAATGCTATTTATACTGCCAATGGGAGGACTAAATAATAAACAGTTCGCAACATCTAATCTGATGAGTACGCTCCAGTTATTTCAACTTAATTAGGTATATATCATCAAGAGCCCTGGTTAGGTATATGTCATCTAAAGTCAGAATTAGGTATATGTCAAGAGTAAAAAAAAATCAAATTTAAAGTGTAATGGTGTTGGGATATTATGCATTATAAATTCATTATTTGTAATATTAGTTGTATTAATGTTGATATTGTAAGAACGTGGTTAGGTTTGTATCATAATTAGATCTATGTCATCGAGAGATAAACTTTTTCAAATTTAAAGTGTAATGGTGTTGGATATTATGCATTATAAATTCATTATTTATAATATTGGTTGTATTAATGTTGATATTGTAAGTACATGGTTGGGCTTGTACCATAATTAGGTATATGTCCTTGAGAGAAAAACTTTTTCAAATTTAAAGTGTAATGGTGTTGGGATATTGTGTGTTATAAATTCATTATTTGTAATATTGGTTGATTAATGTTGATATTGTAAGAACATGGTTGGGTTTGTATCATAATTAGGTATATGTCATCGAGAGCAAAACTTTTTCAAATTTAAAGTGTAACGGTGTTGGGATATTATGCATTATAAAATCATTATTTGTTATTTGTAATATTGGTTGCATTAATGTTGATATTGTAAGAACATGGAAGGGTTTGTATCATAAATAGGTCTATGTCATTGAGAGAAAAACTTTTTCAAATTTAAAGTGTAATGGTGTTGGGATATTATGCGTTATAAATTCATTATTTGTAATAATGGTTGTATTAAAGTTGATATTGTAAGAACATGGTTGGATTTGCAAATAAATTAATATTATTTAAAGATAATTCTATTTGTCATCAAGAGTTATTGGAACATGGCATCTACTCAACACTCTTCTCTAATAATCAAATGTGATAATGTAAATGGAAGCAATCTGCTAGTGCTCTTCTACTAATGGGAAAAGTATGGTATCTTTTATAAATGACATAATGTAGGTACTTTGTTTTATTTCATACAATGTAATTTTATTTGTTGATATATATTTTTATAGTAAAATAAGTAATTATATCATTATTTTATAAAATTTTCAGCTTATTTCAATGAAAATGTTCTTAATTCAATTATATGTTTATAAGTTATATATATTTTATATTAAATTTGGTTTTAAAATTAATTTTTATCTATGTCTATTATTTGGTTTTACATTTTCTTTATTCATTAATCATTTATCCATCTTAATTCACACCCATTTCAATAAATCAAAAAAATCATGTTCAAGTTTGTAAAAAGTAATATTATTTTTATAACTCTTCAGTCTTCAAACAAAAATTAGAATAATTAGCTTAAATACATCTATTGAAAAGACACCAAGAAATATACTAGCACTTGTACCTAAAGAAGGTTTAAGGATTACATTGATAGAAAACTATAAGAACAAAGGCTAACTTTGAGAGCTATATCGGTAGGAATGGCTCTTATAACAAATGTTAAAGTCTCACGATCTTGGTATGAAAGGTGATACTATTTTTTAATCTCATTCCAAGACATAGGACTCATAGAATTTCTAGAGAATAAATCTCATAGACATTGGATAACTTTTATTCAAATTCTTAGATTTTTCACCCATGGGAACTGAGCTAGAGGGAAACCTTGATTATAGAAGAGAGAATACCACCAAAGATTGTGTTGATTGAATCAAAGGCCCTCTTTGAAACTCTACCCATTCCAAACAATCCAAGGCTTAACAGCCTAATGCCAAATTATTTTGACCAAAAAAGTGCCTTTGATGTGAATTACATCCTTTATGGTGATAATATTTTGGAAACAAATCCCCTTCCAGGTAGAGTGATGGACTAGATAGCCCGAGGAAATGCAATTTTGATGAAAAATATTCCAAGCTTCATTTCTAGTGAGGGTTCAAATTATCCATTTAATGCACAGAACTAGTCCTTGCCATTCAGTAGGTAAGCAACCCTAACCCTCTGAAGGAGGTAGAAAAATTCTAATGCAACTCAATGGAAACCCTTATGATCCTCGAACGAATCCTAGAGAAAATCTTGAAGAATCTTCTCCAACTTCAAATAGAAGACTTAGAGTGATCTTAACAATAATAATAACACACATGAGTGGTTGTGAGATTTTTGGAACAAACCTTAAATTCCTCTACCAGGAAAGGGGTTTAGTAACCCAATAAGAAAGTTTATTTTCAATTATGAAGATAAAGACTTGCCATACGGCCATCGAATATGTTTGAAAAGAAATGGGGATTCCCAAAACTAGAGATTTTTCCATGTCCAATTCATTTCCAACCAAAATTTTCAATCCAAGAATACATAGCAAAAATGGATTGTCAATAAAATTGAATCTTCTACTATTGAATGGCCAAGCCCAACATTTTACAGAAGGTTTCCAAACCCTTGAGAGTTGGATTGATATTTTTCTCCTCTTTAATGAGAGTGAGCAAAGAATCATTTGCAAAGTGGCAACCAACAAGTTGAGTCAATGAATTAAGCAAGGAAATGCCCTTGAATAGCCTATGGGAGACCAAGTGTTCTAGAATATATGTAAATCCTTCAATATCAAGAACATAGAGAGAGGGGGCTAGAGGAAAACATTGATGAATGGAGAAAAAGAGCCCAAATTTTTTGGAAGTGCAATATTTGATGGTAATGCAAGCAAAGGAATTAGCAAAAATTATGCTAAAATATTGAATGAAGTAGGGAACAAACCCTAGAGTTTGAAGCATTGAAAGAATAAAAGGCCATTTAATATGGTCATAAGCCTTGGCAAAGTCAATCTTCAAGAACAAGGCCTTCTATTGAGAGTAGTGAGCCCATTCCATGTCTTCCCAGACAACAATAATATTATCTAGAATATACTAAAATATTGAATGAAGTAGGGAACAAACCCTAGAGTTTGAAGCATGGAAAGAATAAAAGGCCATTTAATATGGTCATAAGCCTTGGCAAAGTCAATCTTCAAGAACAAGGCCTTCTATTGAGAGTAGTGAGCCCATTCCATGTCTTCCCAGACAACAATAATATTATCTCCAATATATATCAAGATTTTATGAACCTCATATGTTTAGGATGAATAATTTAGGGGAGGAGATGGTAGACTTTCACATCCAAGGATTTGGAAATTATTTTGTAGGACACATGGAGTGGCATGATGGGTGTAAAATAAAAAAGGGCCCTAGATCCAACTATTAGATTAACTAGGATCAACCCATTTTCTTGTCTTGTATTAGAACATAAACCAACCAAGGTTTTATGATTGGCTAGTTTCCTAAAAGGAGATCCAATCTGCTAGGTTTTTGTTCTTTTATGTTTCTAAGAGGATAGATTTGATATGTGATTTAATAATCCTATTTGACATAAATCCTAGATTTGAAAATGCAATTTATTGCATAGATAAAAAATGAACATTGACAGAATAGACACATATATAGAAAATATTGATAAAGAGAACATGTGCTTAAAAAATAAGCTTGAATCAGAGGGTCAAGGGCGAGGTAACCTTTAATCAAAGATTCTTCTTTTTAGGATTTACAAATTTCATATGATAGGTTATAGTCTGCTCTATGTTTCCCTGTATCCTTTTTATTGATGAAACTTCTGGATCTAACCTACACACATGAAAAGAGGGGGAAATTTTGTGTTATGTAGGGGCTTTCCTAAGTCAGAACCTGTTTTGCAGTTTTTACCTCCATGAAAAAAAAATGATGATGATAAAGAGGGAATTCCCTAGGCCAGGCAAAGGCTAGATAAACATAATTAATTATAATGACAAATGACAAATCAAAATGTTTCCTTAAGTATCAAATCTTTGTCAAAGTGGAGTCTACACCATAAGTTGCCACAAAGAATTGATAATATATTATTGAATTTCTTGAAGACCTACAAGAGGTTAGTCCATATAACATAATAGATCGTTGTAGCTAGCACATAGGAGAAAACTCAGATATACATCTTCACAATTAGACTATAAAAGTGGAAGACTGATCATAATAGCTTCTAATGTTCAAATAAAAAGAAAACTTGTTTATATATGCATCCCAATTGATCTCTTTGGACATAGGATAACTTGAGACCCTTTTTAAATCTCTAAGGACTGACACTAAAATAATATTAAAAGTAGGGAAACCTTATGTCAAGATCACCCTTGTCATTTATTGGGTGACTTTTAGGCTCAAATTTGTCGAGATGTCAAGGATTTTGATTTTATTTTCTTAATCTAGCTTCAAAATGTAAATTATTAATATAATTAAGTCCATAGGAAAAATAGAATGTCCATATAGTGTGAAATAGTTACAGGTGATAATTTACAACACTACATTTACCCCACTTTAGTGAGAGGATTATATTATGTTCATGCTTACACTAAAGGAGTGGAGAAGATATATTTATTTATGAAAATGTTGAAGAGATAGGATGACACCAAGTTGAAGGATGTGGTAGCCCCCAACTGAGGATCCCATCAAACCATAATGTTAAGAAAAACATTAAGTAGATATATTGTATGCAAGACAAGATAAGATTCAATCATACATAAGATATTCAATGAGTAGTCAATGGAGTACACATAAAAGCATGTTGGCAACACAAGGGCAGACAACTGAGAGGGGGCGGTGAATCAATTGTCATAGAATTTCAAACTTATTAACCTTTAATCTCATATCTGATTATTAACAGTGAAAGAATGAATCAACAACATATCAGAAACACACATAACACCAAGATTTTTTGTGTGGAAACCATGTTAGGGGAAAAACCATGGTGGAGTTTAATCCACAAGTTATAGCCTATTAAAAGTATAAAAGAAATGAATGAGGAATGCACATCCATTCAGGCACACTGCCTAGAGCTCACTGCTCAAAGGAAGACTCATTGTCTTACAAAGAAATTTCAGATTAAATCCATCTAAAGAAATTGAACTGAGAAAGTAGCATCTGTTAATGCTTAAGTACAGTTTTGGTTAAGCACATGAACACTTCTTCACTCTTCTTCACACTCTGCTCTACTTTTGAATGATCTGAACCTTTTTCACACATAGCACACACACAATCTCTATTTTTTCATACATCTCAAATAGAAAACAATCACTTATATATATCTGCAACAGGAAATTATATTGCTTCATGTTGGCTTCACCAGAATAATAGAATAAATGCAAACTATCAGCCCAAAACAAAAAAATATTATCAATGCACATCAACCAATTTAGCCAAAACATAGTAGAGACCTATAACAATTTCCTCAAACACAAAACACCTTCAAAATATTTTTCCTTGAAGATCCACAACACGCTTCAACACCTTGTCGACCATGAACATGAAAAAGATGAACATGCAAGAGAAAATCTCGGATCACGAGCACAATGATCAATGAGTACATGCAACACAAATAGAACATGATCTAGAAACATTCCCAAACACTTCAATAATATATGCAATAACTCAGATTACCAAAATCACATTATCTTCTTCTATGAATACCATTTCTAGTACCAGAATAACTCTCAAAACATGGAACCTTATCGGTATGTGCAGGATCATCATGGAAAAAATAGGCCCTTAAGTGGCAATAAAATTCATAAAATCAGAGTTACGCAGCTTGACGTAAAAATTTGAATAAGTTATCTATATTATTTCAAAAATATGTAAGAATAGAATTTGTAGCAAATTGAATGTAGTTTCTAAACTACTAGGTTTATTTTATTTTTTTAAAATCTATTTGGTGAAACTTTGAAATTTCAATGCAGTAGTACTTAAATTTCAGGGAAAAAATAAGAAGTAGGTGTCTGTCTGACCACCCTAACCACAATAAAATGATAATATTTTTTTATAAGATTTTAGATATAAGTAGGGGACTCATGTCCGGATGTGATGCATATTTTTTTGTAATTTTTCTCCCAGTAAATAATTAATTATGATTTTCTTATTACAAATTTTAAAAAATATAAAAACTCGTATGTCTAACCACCTTAAATTGGTCAAAACTTGATGAAATTCAATTTTTTTGTTTTAATCCTATCGTATGCAAAACATAGAATGTGGCGCATATTTTGGATTCAAAAAATGTGATACCGTTTGAAAGTTATAGATGTTTTTCAATCAACCTATCAATAAGGAGTTTAGTCGTAATTCAAATAGAAAATGAATGATAGTTATTTATTAAATTCAAAGTAAAGCATAATTTATATTGGTGGAAAGCTGAGAATCTCCTTTAAAAACCCTTTTTGTTTCATCAATTTTGGCTAAAAAAAAAGTCGTCGGCCACATGGGTCATCATATCACTTAGATATTGCCACTTTTTGGCCCATCATGATCCTACACATACCCTTATAACTTGCTCAAATCTTCATGTGCACCTTTGAAACTATGGAGTACAAAATACATACATCTGCAACAAACCCCTTAATACACAGCTTCTCACCATAAACATACTGAACATTCCAACACACTGATCTTCACTACTTCACAAACAATGTGTAACATATTTTACTATAATTTTCTCAATATCCTCGATCCATACAATCTTAAAAACATTAATTCTAATAGTGTTGACATCAATGACAACCAAAACATCTAAAAATCTCCCCCTTTGGCATTGATGGCAACACATGATGTGAAAAATACCATCAACACAACTAACTCTTCTCCAATAATCTCCCCCTTAGGTACTTCTTTTCTCTCCCTTAGTTCTTTCAAGGTTTTTCACACTATTCTTCTCCCCATAGTTTTTCACATTACTCTTCTCTCCCTTTGACATCAATGAAAAAGGTACACAAGCTTTGAACCACATACCTGAATCATATGACTACTCCCCCTGAGTAGCAACCACCATAACATCAATCTGGATCAAGATATGACTATGAATGCACAGATTGATGCAAAGACTATGCATCTTAGTTCTGATTAGGAGGGGTAATCACCCCTAACTTCCTTCTGAGATACATAAAAGTGTCCTTAGGAAAAGGCTTAGTAAACTTGTCTACAATTTGTTCCTTAGTAGGTACATGCTCCAATCTGACCTCCTTATCACTCACTTTGTCTCTCAAGAAGTGGTACTTGAAATATATATGCTTGATCTTTGAATGCAACACCGGATTCTTAGAAATGTTTATAGCACTTGAATTATCACAGAATATGGCAATGGGTTCATCATACACAACTCTGATATATTTTAGCATATGCATCATCCATAATACTTCAATACAATTGTTAGTAGCAAAAATGTATTTTACCTCTACAATAGACAAAGAAACAACATTCTATTTTTTACTTAACCATGAAATAAGCTTCTTTCCGGGAAACATGCCCCACCACTAGTACTTTTCCTATCATTCACATCTCCTACCCAATCAGCATCATTAAAGGAACCTAAAGTAATATCATCATCTTTAGGATACCATAGGCCAAAATCAACTGTTCCTTTCAAGTATCTAAAAATTGTCTTCACAGCGGTCACATGAGATTCCTTAGGATCGGCTTAAAATCTAGCAAAAATGCATACAACATTCATGATGCCTGGTCTAGTTTGAGTCAAATAAAGCAATCCACTAATCATTGATATGTATCTAGTCTGATTTTCCTTCGAAGAATCATCATTCTGTGTTAACTGGCATCCGGTCACCATGGTTGTACTGACTGATTTTGAATCTTCCATAACAAAATTTTTTAGCAGTTCTCTCACATACTTGGACTGAGATATAAAGATTCCTTTATCTAACTGAGTAATTTGCAATCCCAGAAATAATTTTAACTCTCCAATCATTGACATCTCACACTCATTATGCATCTCATTAGCAAACCTCAGACACAAACTATCATCAACAAAGACTTCTACAAATAAATCTTTATCTTCATTAATCTTGAAATATAGATTACAATCAGCAGTACCTTTTTTTAATCCAAGCTTCACCAAATACTTGTCCAATCTGGCATACCAAGCTCTAAGGGCTTTTTGAGCCCATACAATGCTTTCTTCAATCAACAAACCATATCTCCCTGATCAGTCAATTGAAATCCATTAGGTTACTCAATATAAACCTCTTCTTTTAATTCACCATTTAGAAATTTTGACTTGACATCCATCTAATAAACTTTGTAGTTTTTGTAAGGAGTATAAGCAAGAAACAATCTCATAGCTTCAATTCTAGCAACAGCAAAAAAAAATTCTTCAAAGTCAATTCCTTCCATCTGAGAGTATCCTTTACACACCAATCTTGCTTTGTTTCTGATAACTTGGCCTTGTTCATTCAGCTTGTTTCTATTTCACCAAAAAGTGTATACCTTGGCACTTTTTCACTCATTTTGGCCTTTTCCACTGGATTTTGGCCTTGTTTACCTTGATTCAGCCCTGTAAGCTTGCAATTCACCAATGACCTAATGGTGTTTTACTAAGGTGTTGTGAAGTGTTTTAATGCATTTCCTCGCTTTTATAAGACCCTTTCAACATAATTCACCTTAATAATATATTCTTACACCTTCCTAAGACTTAAGATAAAGTGTTATAAAGTGTTGTGTTGTATTTTCACACTTATATAGCTCATCACCCCTAAATCAACCCTCTTTATATGCTAATTTTCCCTTTTAATGCATCACTAGTCCTGACCTAAGTGTGTTTTGGGAGGCAAAATTGATTAACTTTGGTAAACACAAATTAATTCTTGACCACCACCAAAAATTTCCCAAGTGGACTAGGTCACCACTTTGGGCAACCTAGTCCCTTTAGGCATAAAATTCAAATTTTAAATAAAATTTAACAGGAATCTTGTCTCCTAAAACGTAGGGTTAGCCTACCTAGTCCCTTTAGGCATAAAATTCAAATTTTAAATAAAATTTAATGGGAATCTTGTCTCCTAAACCCTAGGGTTAGCCTATTAGGTTGTATTTTAGGAAAATTATGGTTTCACATGTACAAATAATGGTTTTGATCTCCATTTTTCCTCTCTCCTAGCTCATTTTTACTCTCTAGCTTTCAATATTCAAGTACTCAAGCAACCAAGACTTCACAAGAAAACATACAAGCATTAGGGTTTTTAGGTCATCTCCATTAGAGCTTCTCATGCAAGTTGCAGACCATCAAAACTAAAGGTTTGGTAAGCATTTCCATTAAGTTCATCATTCACACTTACATTCATTTGCTTTCATCTCATTTCGGTTTAATCACCTACAAACATGTTTGACATAGGCAAACCCCTATTTCCTAACCCCAAAAATTTCTTGGTCTTTTCTTGTGTTTGCAGGTCTTTTGATGTAGATTAGGTGAAGTAAAAAATGTTGCAAGAAGTACCAACATTCTCCTCAAGTCACATACAAGCCTCAAACCCTAGAAGGAGCAAGAAGATAACCTACAGGTCACTTTTGGGAGTTCCTATCACGGATATTTGTAGAAAAGGGAAACATCAACCGGGACCCACAAAATCAAAACTTGATTCCACATAAAGCTACAAGAGGACTAGGCCACCCCTATTGGTGACCTCCACCCTGAGCTAGGCTCAAAAAAGGTTTTTTATATTTTTGGGCACCCATTTCCCCGAAACCTGTTGGAATAATGGATGCACAGGTGGCCTTGATGAAGCTGCCGACTTCAATGGAGGACCTTTGCCAGGGAGAAATATTCACCCACACAGAAAGTATGATAATGACATTCAAAATAGAGATTCTATTATGATGATCTAGATTGATTTAGAAAGAGTACATATGCCTGATTATATAGGCAAGAGAAAAACCTAAAATGCATAAGATGTTGCCAAGTGTTCAAATCACACTACATGTAACAACATGAAACCCTAGCTAACTACCTAGGGAATGATAACAAGATGGAGATAAGTTCTAGAAAAGACAACTCATCTTCTAGAAGGGAATCTTATCTCAACAACTGTATTAAATGATTAAAAGTAACCTAGGACTAATATGATTAATTAATGCCTAAGTTAACTTATGCTAGTGTAATAATTAATTAATTAATTACACTAACACCCCCCCATAAGTGCAACTTAGGGAGGAAATGAAAATGCAATGATTATGCATGATGATGATGAGTCCCGGCTGATGGCCATTTTAGGTACCCATGTACATAGGATGAAAATGCAACTAATCTCCCACAAATAGAGAAGAGAGGAAAAACCCAGTGGGAAGAAAACCCCTCTCCAAAAAAGGAGATGAAATGCAGAAAGGTGATGATTGGAGGACTCAACATCACCCCCCAAGGACAACAATCATCACATGGATACAATATAATGAAAAGTCCCCCCATAGGGAGGAAATAGAGAGACTATATAGCCCCCCAAAAAAATGTGATCACCTGCAAGAAAGGTAATTGTGTGTAGACAAAACATGATCCAATGTCGACAAACAACTTGTCTCCCTTTCGGAAGAAACAAAACCAGGTGCAAGTGCAGAGATGCTTCCCATTCCGGATAGGAATTGAAGGAAGGAAGGATGTATATGAATGCTGATGATGTCTCTAAAAGTTGCTCATGTGTCTCCTTGCCTAATGAAGATGAAGATGCCACAACCCACTTAGGTACATACCCAATCAATGTAGAAGGTGAAAAATCAGGATGATGCAGAAACTGATGCTGAACATGATCCAAAGACTACAATGTGATGGTCCTTCCATCGAAGGAATAGATGGAGACTTGATTGCCCCCCCATAATGAAGTGTCCTCAAAACCACTGAGATAAGACTGAAGCCAAACCAATGGTGGATGCGGAAGAAACTCAGATGAAGATGGAGGAAGTCTCATAAATGAAATATCTGAATAGAGGAGTGATATCCCCTCAAGAATGTCCTCCAAACCTGTAGAAGTAGCCAAGTTAGTGATACCTGAAACAAAGCCATCTTGTGATGTCAAGTTTGGAAAATAGAATGTGTCCTGATGAATGATGATGATGGAAGCCTCAATTAATGACTCTGGACAAGGAATCACTGAATGTAAAGGGATACCAACTGTCTCGGATGGAGAAGAAGAATCATCTGAAGCAACCTTGTCAACCTCTTCGGAAGATTCAAGGCAATCCAAACAAACAACCTCCTGCATAGCAATATCATCAATGGGTACTTGATCTGAAACCTGACATTCTGAATCATGACCATCAAGGAAGGGTGGAATATCTGAATCTCCATATATCTCCCAAATCTGAGTCCAAAGGATGTGAGGACTATCACAATGATCAATAGATTCCAAAACATCACAATCAACATGCATTGCAATCACCTCTAAAACATTATATCTGCTGCAACTCCAAGCAAATTTCTGAACGCCTTGACCTGGATGGGGAACTGTACCATACAAATGTGGTAACAATTCAAGTGATTCGAGATGGTGGATGATCCCATCTCGCCATTGTTTATAGTTTCCCGTGTGCAACATAGTCAAAGAAGGATAATATGCAAGCCCCATTATGTACAAACAAATTTTCTCCAAATTACAAAGACAATGACCTTCAATAGAAAATAGAAACTCCCAAAATTGATATGCAACTGAAGTGATGCCACCCAAAACAAAAAACCTTTTCCCAAGCTTCAGGATATCCAAGTTATTGAACAAATGCACCAAATTGAACAAAACCAATGCAAGAGTACCTGGAGCTGAAACTGATCAAAGTGAATAGACTGATGAAAAGATCTCTGAAGTACCTTCCTAATGTCATTGGAATCACTGAATTTCGATCAACGATTGCCAAGATATGAGCCTTTATGTCCAATTAGGGTTTTAACTTTAGTTGACTGTAGATTGTTTTGACAAAGAAATTCTGCAAAACAGACTACACCACTATAAATTAGGCTGAATCCTCTTTCCGATGATATCTTGTTTGTCAAATTTTGACACTGTGGTGCAAAGATATGGCGATTTGAAAAAATCTGCCCTATTAGGGCCTGGCAGGCTAAACATGTGCAAATAATAAGCACCTCGGGCGCTAGCACCTGGTCGTTGATGTGACCACAGGTTTGTAGATGGCAAAAAAAGAGTCATCGGGAGGAGCTGGCGGTGCTAGGGCGGCGCCGCTGGATATAGCGGAGCCTTTGGTCGTTGGTGGCGGGATGAACTACCGGCGAGATCGGCCGGTAGACGGCAGGAAGAAACTCTGGCAAGCAGCGAAGGGTCTGGCTAATGTGACAAGGCCGGGTAGCGGACAAGACCCCTGTGGTCAGTGGAGACAAGGCACACCGAATGGAACAAATCTCAGCCGGCTCTGATGGGATAGTCGGGCAAGTGATGTCGGCCGGTGGAGATCTCCGGTGGACGGTGATGGGACGGGTCCTTGTACCCATCCTACAGAATTTTTTTTTAAAAACCGACAAAGTTTTTTTGAATAATGCCTATGGGCAATTCAAAAAAAAGTATTTAAATGCTGATAATAAAAAAAAACCCCTATGATATATGCCGACCAAAAATATTTTGATGCCGATAAAAAACTATAGTCTGCAAATAAAAATGGATGATGCCGACGGATGAATAAATTACCAGGTCGCTCCGTTTTTTATATTTTTCTGCAAAAACTATAGAGAAATACCCAGAATAACAATTTTTTGCCAAATATGAGCCCGATTTTTTTGAAATAAATAATGGTTGCAACTAAAAAAATTTTGCCTCAAAGGACAACTGCAAGGGAGATTTTTTTTCTGCAAATTGTACGGATAGTACGATTGATTTTGCAAACCCTTAAAAATACCTCAAATGGCTGAATATGTCCAAATCGGAGACAAACTTTCTTGATCCTAGGATGAACCTTCACTGGGATAGCTCTGATACAATGTTGGAATAATGGATGCATAGGTGGCCTTGATGAAGCTGCAGACTTCAATGGAGGACTTTTGCCAGGAAGATATATTCACCCACATAGAAAGTATGATAGTGACATTCAAAATAGAGATTCTATTATGATGATCTGGATTGATTTACAAAGAGTACATGTGCCTGATTATATAGGCAAGAGCAAAACCTAAAATGAATAAGATGTTGCCAAGTGTTCAAATCACACTACATGTGACAACATGAAACCCTAGCTAACTACCTAGGGAATGATAACAAGATGGAGATAAGTTCTAGAAAAGACAACTCATCTTCTAGAAGGGAATCTTATCTCAACAACTTTATTAAATGATTAAAAGTAACCTAGGACTAATATGATTAATTAATGCCTAAGTTAACTTATGCTAGTGTAATAATTAATTAATTAATTACACTAACAAAACCTATTTTGGCAGAATTTCTAGGTTGGAAGACTAGGTCATCCCAGTTGGCATAAGTGTTCTTTTGCTTAGTTTAGGCATTTTCCAAGAGATCCTGAGAGCATTCAACTACCACATCACTTTCCCAGGTACACACCTTTTTTCCTCTATTTTTATTTTCTAGAAAATACACATTTAGGTCATTCTAGAGAAGCTTTGTATTAGTTTAGTTTTGATTCATTTACATTTGCATACATTTAGATTAGCATCATTTTACTTTCAGTTCTAGCCACACATCACACACACTTAACACAAACCCAACCAAAACCCATCCTTCCTTTGAATATAATCACCAAAAGCATATCAACAAAGAGGAAAAAGTGTCATTCCCAAACGAAATGGTCTTAGGGTGAAAAACCCTAAGAGCCTAGTGTTGTGCAGTTTTTGCACACACGCCCCACTGAATGTGGGGACCCTCTTTTTTCGCTTTTTGGTGTTTTGGCCCCTCTTTCTGAGGGTGTTTCTTGCTTGAGTTTGTGATTTAAATGTCCAATTTTGCCAATTGAAGTGGCATCCTTTTGAGCCATGTTGAAAATCTAAAGTTTTAGCTTTATCTCGGGTTTTTCACTGTTTTCAGGAAAATCCGCCTCGGCAGGATTCTCCCAGTTTCCCCTGAGTGTTCGACATTGCTACCTTTTGCACTGTTTTCGAGAAAATCCGCACATACCGGATTTCCCCGAAATCCTTCCCGGTGTCGAATCCCCAAGGGTCTTTTGTGACTGCGGCTGTCTTGTCGAGTGTATTAATGGCGCTTGCACGGAGGTCTTTTGGACTTTGATATATTGATTGTTTGAGAAGTTATTGATCATTTGAGTTGGTGCATTTGTTTTCATTTGAGCATTGGGTGTTGAAGTTCTTGGTGTTTGTTGATACTTGATTCTTGAGGCCAATTTAATTGTGTGTTGGCATTTCCTATGCACGGGTTGTATTCATTTTGCATTCAGCGGTTATATCTTGGCTTCACCAATTTCAACCTTTGTGTTTCCATGGTATGTAGATGTGCCCCTTTTCTTTGTCATTTTCAATGGCTTTTCTTTATTTGCTCGGGAGATCCTTGGTGGGTTTTTTCTGGTTTTCTGGTACACGTCTTCTTTTGGGTTGTATTTGGTACACCAGTCTGCTTTTATTTATCAAGGCGTGTCAGTTCTGGTCTGGTATTGCTTCCATTTGAATTTTGGACTTTCTGTGGTTTCGTATTTTCCGCTTTGTCTTTAGGCAAGACGTCTGTGCTTTCATGGCAGACGTTTAGGGTTTTCAACATAGGGCATGGCTGGTTCTCTTTGAAATTTTGCGAAGGGGTGTTTTAGTTCGCGTTTTATTCATCAGGGTCCTAGGTTGAGTTGACTTCGGGGTTCTGGTGTAAATCCCGAATGATTTGAGTTGGTCTGATAAAGTACCGAGGATGTACACAGGTTCGGGTTTTTGAGGTCTTCGTGGAATTCCGCTTTCCTCGAATTTCCCTGAATTTTCTATCTCCTCTTCATTTTCCGCTTTGGTCCGGATGTCATTCGGTTTCGCCAAAATCCGTTCTATCCGGATTTTTTCGAAGTCCACGGTCGGGTCGTTTTACCGATTTTGAGCTTGGGTATTGTTATATTTGGATTTCGCCAAAATCCGTTCCATTCAGATTCTCCCGATATTCTGTGCCCCTTCATTTTCCCTGAGTCTATCGTAACTGTTGCTAATCTCGCCAGAATCCGTCTCTGGCGGATTCTTCCGGTTGCTTTCGGAAAATTACTGAATTTGGTGGTTCTGAATGGTGGGTTTCTTGGTAATACATTTGATTAATTTAAGGAACTTATGCTAAGTGTTCTCAATACTTTTCTTGATTAAATTGGTGATTTGAATGGTGTTGTGGAATTTTGTATGATTGGTTCGTTGGAATCCGCCTGGTCCGGATTTTCCCGAAAATCCTTCCCAGTGCAGAATCCGCGAGAGGAGCTAAATCCCGAACTTTAGAATTAAGCTCTTTTTTCACTCATTGCTTCCTAAGGATCTAATTATGATTACTTTTATGTGTTTACAGGTAGGATCAGGATAGAATGTCACTGGTAGAGGCAAGGGAAAGGCAACCGATCCTACTGTAGAGGCTTCTGCTATTTCAGATGCAAAGAAGGTTAAATTGGATATCAAGAGCAGAGTCCCTGATAGCAAGATGACCTCAATTTGGTTAGGGATAACGGATACAAACATAGGCATGTGGGATTATGAAGATTTCAAGGCTGAAATGTCAACACTGAATCCTCCTTTGTTGGCAATAGGGATAGTATGATCTGGATTAGCTCATGTGGCAGGTTTCCCTCCTGCAGTACAGTGTTATGAGTTGGTGTTAGAATGTGCAAAGAATTATGATACAAGAACACAGAGGATAGTAGGTCCCCAAGGAATAATTCTTGCCGGTTTCAATCCTGTATCAATTGTTGCGACCTTTGACATGCCTGAGAGGTCCCATGTGGTAGGTTTTGACATGAGCAATGCTAGAAAGTACTATGAAGAGAACATAGTCAAGTCATAACAGGTGATTAATTCCTGGCTAGAGAAGCCTAAGTCTCATTTCTCTAAGTTACCCAAGCAGTTGTCCAGGCTTAATTTCAAGAAGGAGTACTATAATGCTATCACTCTTCTCAGCAGGTTGGTGGGATTGAAGAGTGCAGGTGTGTTTGAAACATGGATGTTTAATGTGATTGCCAGGATGGAGCAGGGAATTGATTATCATTGGGCAGGTGTCATTAGTGCTAAAATCCATCATCAGTTGTGTAATGTCCTACAGACCAAGACTTTCACCATGACCTCTTACCTAGTGTATTCGTTGGCCAAACTTTATCCATACAAGGGATTGAGCACTAGAGGTGTCTTTGGGCAGGATGCTATTTATGAGGTATACCCACAGTTGCATTTAACTGGTGGAAGCTATCAGAGGTCAAATGATGCCTTTACAATGTATATTACTAGATTGCTCTAGGGTGCAGAGCATGTGAGAATCTCGGATAAGGCAAAAGAATTGATAAGAAAGTATGAAGCATGGTTTATCCAGTTCCCAACCTTTTCATATATCAGAATTGATGTTTTTTAGAGGGCACCCTACAGACTCCCTAGGTATCCTATGGACCATATTGTGTTGTTAGAGGTCGTTAGACAAATCTATGATTTCGACAATGTTGTGAAAGGGGAGATGCACAAGACATGGTTTGGGAATGATTTCCCTCTAAAGATTGGAATGGGTGAAGTTTGTGCCTCCATTCAATCTGCCCATACTACCGAGGAAGAGATGAGTACTTCTGGACTTCCTTTCCACACTAAGAGAACAAGGTTTGATATCACAGGTGAGGCACAGAAGAGGGCCAATAGGGATTATAGCCATAAGGCTCACATTGAGGACTATTGGGAAAACCTTGCCGATGAGTTTGAGGTAAGGGAGAAGAGATTTTCTAGGTTGCCAATGGGTTTGGTAAGATTGTACAATGTAAGAGCCATCCTGGATCAAATAAATGAAGATGGAAATGTGATTCAAGGCCATGTCTATGAAGCAGTGAAAGATAAACTAGTAGGAGAGGTCGATTGGTTAGAGGAAGAAAAGACTGACCTGGATCAGGTTATGGCCCCAGTGATCAAATTTACTAAGATGTGGTTGAAGCACAAGATGCTAGAACTGGAGAGTGAGGGTGTTCCATGCACCTATGACCTGATGGGAGACTTGGAGTCTCATTCTGCTTCTGAAGCTTCTCTTGAACCATATCAAAAGGGCAAGGAGAAGGTGGCCTCTCCTTTTAGAATTTAGGTAAGGGATGTTCAAGCTGAGAAAGCTGCAGAGCTGGGAAAATAGAGAAAGTCGTTGCTAAGAAGAGGAAGCATGCCTCTAGGAAAGAAGTTGAAAAGAATCAGGAAGAAGAGGAAGAAGTGGAGAGTGTCCATGCATTAATGAAAAAGAGAAGGACTACAAGGACATCACACAAGTTGGAGGAGGCTCCTAAGGTTGACAAGAAGGTTGAGCCACCAATGGTAGAAGTGGAGAGCTCCGGGGAAAAGACACAAGTTTATATGAGGAGATCAAGGACTCCTTCCCCAAGGGATACTGTAGCCAAGGAGGATGTTTCGGTAAGTGTCCCTATTGTTGAGCAGGTAAGCTCCTCCATTCCCCAAGATGCTGGTAGTGTAAGGGGAGAGCCAAAGCAAGATGAAGGTCCTAAGGAGTTAGGTGAGGAAGAGTTTCAAGAAGGGGACCTCTTTAATGTAGAGGCAGAAGTAGACAAGGTGGTTCAGTCTCCCTTGGTGGCACATGTGGATTCTCCTGCAAGGGAACAGGTGGGTAAGTCTCCCCAAAAGGAAGAAGAAATACCAGTTAGGGCTCCCTCGCCAATGAAGGTTATTGTAGAAGAACAGGTACGAGAGGAAGAGGACCCAACAATGGATGTTCCCAAAAGTCCAAATGTTGAAAAAGATGTTACTAATGATCAGCAGGAGAAAGAATAGGATAAGCAAGACACGGTGCCTACTGAATCTACTGTTCCGGATTGGCTCGAGAAAGAATTGAAGAGTAAAATGGTAATAGTTGAGGATGCTCCTCCTAATTGGGGTGCCCTCATGGTGAATGTAGAGAAGCAAAGGGCTAAAAAGAAAGCAAGAGTTGTATCCCAGATTGAGAGGGATAGATCAGGTAACCGGGTGGCCCATAGTGCTACCCCTGCTCCAAACAAAGAAAGGGATAATGTAACTGCTCAGGATTATAATGTGCAAACTATGGATTTGGGACATGCTACTGTTCAACAAGATATTGAGGAGTATGAGGGTTCTAGTGCAGTTATTGTGGGGAGATTGAAAAAAGTGGTACAAACTAGGCATGAGCTAGAAAAGGAGAATGAAAATCTAAGGAAATACTTGCAGGATTTAATGAAACCCTTGCAGGCCATTGGCTCCTCCTCTTCTGCTGCGGGATTCATCCCCCAGGAGACAATTTCTGAGTTAGAGAGGATGAAAAGTACTTCACATGCTGCGGTTACCTGGTTGAAAGGTGTTCAAGATAAAGGAGATGAGGCCATTAAGGGCATATTATCCACTGGAGGGGATACAATGAGATTGATTGATCGGTTAAAGACTGCATTGGCATAGGATAATGTGGATACTGACCTCTTGTTGCAAAAGGTTACAACTATCATGGGGTTCACTGAGGACAGACTGGTTAAGTGCAAGATTCTTCCTTTTTCGAGGGTTTCTGAACCTTGGGAGTGGTTTGAAATTCTGCAAATGAGGCAGAGGGCCTTGAAAAAGATCCATAAGCAAGCAAGGAAAATTGAGGATGCTCTAACTGATGTTCATGGGAGATGCATTTCATTCTTCGAGGTCATGACTGGGAGGAAGAAGTTTGCTCCAAAACATCTCAGTTTGGAGCAACTTAGAGAATGGTGGAGAGATGTATATTCTCCAGTCAGCGAAGGACCAATTACTGAACATCAATTGGATGATGCTACAACTTATATTGCAGTCATTGACAGTTATTTGACCAACAAGGCCGATTTGGATGGTACAGTTTGACAGGCAAGAGAAGATGTTAAAACTCTTGAGAGAAAGATTAGGGTTTTTCCTGTGCCACCTGTTGCTGAGCTGGATAGGGTCCTGTTGGCCGTACATGGAGAAGAGGATAAAGCTAAGGACAAGGATGGGGAGTGAATATATAGAGTTACATTGATATTTGTGCTTCCCATTAATTCACATGTATTAGGCCGACCTTCTTTGGTGTCTGGGCAGTTTAGGATGAAATTGGTGCCAAGGGCACATTTCATATGTTCGAATTTAATCTTTGGGGCCGACCTCTTGTAGGTCATGTTTTATTGTAAATTATCACTTGGGCTGACCTATCTTAGGTATTATTTATAAGAATGGGCATGTTGCCTCACTTCGGATATAGGAGATTAAGAAATAGAAGTATAAGGATAAGTAAGTTAAGTGATATTAGAGCAAGTTAGGTTTTTATTTTCAAGCGAATG
The DNA here is from genome assembly GCA_007115665.2 of Sequoiadendron giganteum. Taxonomy (NCBI): domain Eukaryota; kingdom Viridiplantae; phylum Streptophyta; class Pinopsida; order Cupressales; family Cupressaceae; genus Sequoiadendron; species Sequoiadendron giganteum. The sequence goes on from CM021100.1 coordinate 224,228,926, forward strand.
TTGTAACAAAGAACTGGAATTGTTGCATTTTTTGGATGATTTAATATAAGAAGGATATTGTGTTTGGTATCCATCTTCTGGAAACTCATCTGGCATGGTTCTTGTTATTCTATCTTTCAAATTGCTTATAGTTTATGGTTAAATGATTTGATGATGCTTAGGGTTTCATGTTTGGAATGTTTGTAGCGATCTCTAGTCCATACTTTTTGTAGTTAGTTGATTGTTAGCTGCTTTGCAAAGTTAGCCTGGACTTATATTTGTGCTTAGTTCAATTGTGAAGGTTTGTTCAGTTTAATTGTTGTGGGATTGGCTGAATGAATGTTTATGATTTGAAAATATTTCAACACCTTAGAAGATTACACTATTTCTGTGGAATTGTAGATTTATCTGGGTCAAGCAAAGAATAGTTTATGAGAGATCAGTCCATTTTAAGCATTTTATCCTTTCATTTTTTAGTCTTAGGGTTAGAAATAGTTTTAAGATTACCTCTGAAACCTTTATCTTTTGTTGTTTCTTTATTATTCGGGTTCCAACCAAGTTTGAAAGTATCATTTTAGTGTTCATATCTAATAAGATTTGAAATTCAGTGTTGCTCATAGTAAGGTCCCATTGTGATTACTAGCATTTTCACATTTATCACTGAGTTGTTTACTACATTGTCAAGACCTAACATTAGAGACCTTGGGGTTATCTCTTTTCCCATAGAGATTTACCTTTCAAGAGAGATAGGATATTATATTCTATCTGAGTTGTTGTTGTGCAAAAAACACCATCAACACCTAGTAAATAGAATCATCTTTCCCTTGTTACTATATGTTTTTGGTGGTTCAGTTTCTAAAACTCCATTTAGCTCCAATTATTTTTTTGTCTTTAGGTCTAGGAACAAGAATCCATGTATTATTTTTCTCAATTTGTTGTAGTTATTATTTCATTGCTTCAATGCAATGTTCATATGTGCATGCTTCATTGATATTACTTGGCTCGGCCTTTGAAATTAAATAGTATTCTTTTGTGAATCTTCTCCAAGTCTGGGCACCTTTGTTCTTATCTCCTATAATCTAATTTTCTAAATGATTTAATCTCACATACCTTGGAGTCTTAGAATGTTCTTGAATTTCAGGCTTTGTGATCTCTCTTATGTGCTTTCACTAGTCTCTCCTTCTTCTCGATCTTATTGATTCACCAAAACAACCTAAACTTGATTAGAAGTCTAACTCTTTTTTTTACTGTCATTCTAATCATCATAATCATATCCTCAGGTTTTGGAGGGTCTAGCAATGTCTTCATCAACTTTAACATTTTCACTTTCAACCATTTTCTTCAATCTCTTGTTGTAGCACCAGTAGGCCTTACTCTTAGTAGAATAACCAAGAAAGATTCCTTCATCACTTCTAGCATCAAAATTTCCTATATCTTCATCTCTTTTGATATAGCATTTACTCCCAAAGATTTTGAAGTATCTAACAGTAGGCTTATAACCAAACCATAGCTCAAAAGGAGTCTTACCATTATTACCTTTTATTTGTACCTGATTAAGGATATAAACAATAGTACTCACAACTTCTCTTCAATGGACATGAGGGACATTTCCTTCCAGCATCATATTTCTAACAGCATCTTGAACTGTCTTGTTCTTCCTTTCCACAACTCCATTTTGTTGAGGGGTTTGCAGTGTAGATAACTATCTCTTTATTGCATTTTCATCACAAAAAGAATCAAACTCACTCGAATTAAATTCACCACCTCTATCTAATCTCAAACATTTAATCTTTAGACTTGTCTAAGTTTTCTCAACCATAGCCTTAAAGATCTTGAACTTCTTTGGAGCTTCATATTTCTCCCTTAAGAAAGTAACCCACATCATTCTACACTAATCATCAATAAGAAACATGAAGTACCTATATCCTTGTAGACTTCTGATTCTTGTAGGACCAAAAAATTCAATATGCACAACCTCCAACATTTCATTTGAACAATGTTGTTTGTTGTGAAATCAAATTCAAGTTTTCTTTCCTAGCTGACATTACTTGCATATGACATTAGTAGGCTTCACCAACTTAGGAATATCTCTCACAACTTGTAAGGAACTTATCTAGATGATATTGTCAAATTTTACATGACACATTCTTCTATGCCAGAACTAGCTTTCATCAACTTGAGCAATCGGACAAATTTTACTAGCAACATTCAGATGAAAGATTTTACCCTTTGTTTTTGTACCAAAAGCAATCACATTTCCAGAAATTCCTAATGTGTTACACTTTCCATCTTTGAATTGAATATTATATCCCTTATCAACCATCTATCCAACACTTAGAAGATTATCTTTCAGACCTTCAACATAAAGAACATCATCAGATGTCTTATGCTTACCATCAAAATAAATGCATCCTCTACCATGGATTATACCACTATTTTTATCATTGAATCTTACAACGCCACCATCATACTTATCTAGGCTTACAAACTTTCTTATATCACCTGTCATGTGATGTGAACATCCAATGTCAATTACCCATTCATATTTTTCTTCAACTCGAGCAACTAGGGCTTTCTCCACTTTTGTACAACTAGCAGATTTAGTAGACACAAGATTATTTTCCTTGATAGAAATAAACACAAACTCATCTTCACTTGCATTCCCTTTTTCAAATTCATCATCTATTACACCTTCATCAGCAGCATAATAACACTTCTTTTTAAATTTAGGCTTGTAAGGTCTTGGCTTAGGAACTCTTTCTAGACACCTTGATACAAAATGACCTATCTTATTGTAAGAGAAACATTTTATAGGAAAATTTCCTTTATACTTACCTTCTCTTTTGGCTTCCCTTTTGATAATAAGTGCTTCAAGCTCATTCAATTCTCTTTCTTCTTCTTCAATCTGTCTCATTTCTTCCTCATACCTGAATACCTTTCTAGAAGAACTTTCACTAGGATCATATTTTTGCTTGTCTCTCCCAGAAGTAGTAGCTTTAAATGCATATTGTATCTTAGCAAGGGCATCACCGAATTCACTCAACTCAAAGGTAGTAAGTTTACCAACCAACATATATCTCTAGCTACATTTATCAAAGTCTAGAGCTCTTCAACTATTGTAGCTTTAAATTTGTATGTAGTAGATAAGGATCTAAGCACTTTAGAAACAATCTCTGATTCATCTAACTATCCACCGACACATTTGATGCCACACACAAGTTCATTCACTCTTTGCATGTAAGTAACAATATTTTCATCATCACCCATTTTCAACAATTCATATTTCCCTTTCAGACTTTGTAGCTTAACAATCTATACATTTTACTCTCCTTCATTCAAGGTTTCCATTTTTTTCCAGATCTCATAAGCAATCTTCATCTCTATAACATTTTTCATCTCATAATCAATCAATGCTTCCTTAGCCCTGATGTTATATTCAACATCCCTAATCTAAGCAGTAGTAGTAGGGACACTCTGAGGAATAACATACCTATTACTTATAATGTTCTAGTAGGATTCACCAATGCACTTTAAATGACACTCCATTCTAGCCTTCCACAGAGAGTAATTTGTTCCATCAAATATCAGACTATCCTTCTTGTATTTGCCCATCTCAGATCACCTCAAGTTGTTAAAATTCTTCCAAGGAGGTGCTTTGATACCAATTATTGGCAACACAAGGGCAAAAAACTGAGAGCGGGGTGAATCATTTGTCACAGAATTTCAAACTTATTAAATTTATTAACCTTTAATCTCATATATGATTATTAACAATGAAATCATGAATCAACAACACATCAGAAACACACATTACACCAAGATTTTTTGTGTGGAAACCCTATTAGGGGAAAACCCATGGTGGAGGTTAATCCACAAGTTATACCCTGTTAAAATTATAAGAGAAATGAATGAGGAATGTACATGCATTCAGGAACACTGCCTAAAGCTCACTGCTCAAAGGAAGACTCATTGTCTTACAAAAAATTTTCAGATTAAATCCATCTGAATAAATTGAACTAAGAAAGTAGCATCTGCTAATGCCTGAGTAGAGTTTTGGTTAAGCACATGAACACTTATTCACTCTTCTTCACTCTTCTTTGCACTCCACTCTGCTTTCAAATGATCTGAACCTTGTTCGCACATATCACACACACACACACTCTGCCTTTTTTCATACATCTCAAATGAGAAAACAATCACTTATATATATCTGCAACAAGAAATTCATTGCTTCATGCTAGCTTCAATAGAATAATATAATGAATGCAAACTGTCAGCCCAAAACAATAAATATTATCAATGTGCATCAACCAACGTTGGCCAAAACATAGTAGAGACCTATAACAATGTCCTCGAATACAAAATACCTTAAAATATTCTTCCTCGAAGATCCAAAACACGCTTCAACACCTTGTCGTCCATGAACATGAAAAACATGAACACGCAAGAGAAAATCTTAGATCACGGGCACAATGATCAATGCGGGCGTGCAGCACAGATAGAACATGATCTAGAAACATCCACAAACACTCCAGGAACATACGCAACAACTCAGATTACCAAAAACACATTATCTTCTTCTGTGAACACCATTTCTAGTACCAAAATAACTATTAGAACACAGAACCTTACAACTTGCTCAAATCTTCATTCGCACCTCTGAAACTTACGAATTAGAAACTACATACATCTACAAAAAAACCCTTTAATACGCAACTTCTCACCATCAACATACTAAACATTCCAACACACTAATATTAATTGCTTCACAGACAACCTGTAACATATTTTATTACAATTTTCTCAATATCCTCAACATATACAGTTTTAAGGACATTAATGCTAATAGTGTTGACATCAATGACAACCACAACATCCAACAAAGCATACACAATACATGCATAAATAAAACACAATGCATACAAGGAATACACGAGGAAAACAAGTGGAATACATGAAGAAAACACACATAATACACAAAGTAAACATGTGAAATACTCAAATCAAACATATCAAATACACAAAGAAAACATGTGGAATACACAAGGAAAACATGATACACACATAAAGTAAATATAATGCACACATGAAGCATAAAACAACAAATATTACTACACAAAAACTAAAGATCTGAGTTGGCAATGTAAAGAGACCCTAGTATGTAAGGTTTTAAAAATTACCAAGCATCATTAATCAAATAAATAACATACACATCTAAAATTTTGAAATAAAAAAAAATATTCTCACAAGGATACATAGATCTACTGGCTAGAGATTTATTTTATACTAGGTGTCCATGTAAAATTCTTAAATTCACAAGCTAGAAATCTTCGTTTTATTGTCTGGATTTTTTGGCAAATCAAACCTTAGGTAGCCCATAAATTTTTAACATCATGGGGGATGCATTTGACAATCATGCCTCAAACCTGGCATTATAAACACCACCACCGCCAATAAGGTATGCCAATCAATCAAAACTCAAAAGATCCCAAGGTGATATGCCCCCCCTTATAATGTTACCATACTTTCTATGCTATTATTTTAAGGAAAAGAAGGGGGAATAGGGCATCGTTAAGAAGGATGCACACCTCCAAAACTTACTTATCCTTTCCCCCCAGTGCATAGGAAAGGACACCCATGCTAGAGAGTAGATTGTGTTGCTACCATAGATGAAATATGGTTTCATGTAATATTGTACCACTATGCATGGAAATGAGAAAACACATGAAGCTAAAAATGCCACATAGAGAGGAGCAACACAAGTAGAGGAGATTTTATAATTTTATATGAATAGGTACCTCAACACATGGAAGAGTGATAGTACCACAATTAAGAATTTATTATATATTATTACTCAAGGCCCAACCCTCATTGGTGGAATGACAATGCACTCGATGATAAGTAAAAAAGTGTGTTTTTTATGATTCTTAACTTATTGTGTTGGAGGAGGAATATTAATCAAGTGGGATTTGAGAAGCCTTAAAAAAATATGTTATTTATTGAGTATTGGATAAGGAGTAGAACACAACCCTTTCTCTTGTGAATAAAATTTTTCTTGCTTACTATAGAAGGTTGTAAATATAGTAGATAATATAGGGTGAGACGTAGATGAAGGAGAAGATTGGAAACTTAAACCCCTTTTAGCAAGGTATGGTATAGGCTTCACATTATACTTAAATTTCCTTGTTCCTTGTTTTTATTATATCTAATTTTAGAAAGAATTTTATATCCAGCCTAATATTTTTCCAACATAGATAGAGGAGGAGAAGTCTTGTTTAAAGGATAATGAAAAGAATTTATTCTTTTGAAATAATTTTAAACCTTTTTAGGTGTTGAAACATTAGGATTAGGCTTGGATATTTATTAGATATTTCCAAAACACAAGGGATGAAAGCTAAAGATCCCCCATCGCCATTATGGGATGATGATATTTGTTGATTCATTGGTGTAGGAGTGGAAGATTTACCAAATGAAACAAGGGATTCCTTAGGTTTAGATTGTGATATTTTGTACTCTCCCAAAAATGAGGGTGTAAAATCTAATGAACCCTAATCATCACCATAAACATGTACCTGAAAATTAAATATTATTTTGACCATTTTAGTTGTTTGAAGGAGTTGTGGTGTTTATATTAGATTGTGTCAACTCTTTTGGATTTGGTGATATTTAATACTCCCCAATGAAACTAGGTATAAAATCTACCAAACCCCAATCATTTCCGAAGAGCACTTGCATAGTATCATTATCATTGGTAGGTAATGGTTCAAATTTTGAAGATATAATCAAAGTACTAAGAGAGTTGGAAACATTATGTTTTGCTTCAACTTATAATTAAATTTTTGCATCTTCTTTAATCTTATATACCTTGTTATTGTATTCATACTTCATTATACATTGAAGAGTAGATGGGACTTTGATCATGGAATGAATCCATGGTTTACCAAGAATAATATTATATGAAAGAGGGTTAGGCATGACATGGATACGGATGGGAAAAATATGGGTCCTACCTTAATGGGAAGTGTAATTGTACCCAACAATTTCCCACCAACATTATCAAACACACGAATAGAAATATTATCAACTTTTATGAGACTTATCCTCACCAATCTTATGTAAAATTTAAATGATACAAACATTAATACCTGATCCATTATCAATTAGAGTATACCTAATTCCATAATTTTTAATTATGAAAACTATCATGAGAGAAAGATTTTTATTTTGGATGTCTGGAGGAGGTAATTCTTGTTGAGGCAATGTGATATCCAAGTTTGTTGTAGTTACACCATCTAACAATATTGATACATTATTTATTTTAATAGAGGGTGGTAAGATAATTTTTTGTAAAGTCTCATGGAGCAACTCGTGGTATGTAGGTGAAGTTTGAGTTGTCCCAAAGAGAGATCTTAATTAGAGTATTATGAAGTTTCTCAACAAGATCATACTCATTGCTCATATGTTGAGAAAGATGAGGTGTGGGCGAAATATGGTCAAGTAAATAAAATAGAGGTTTCTAATTTTTTTGTTTTTGTTATTTTGAGTGTTATATGTGTTAGCAAACTACATAATAATGTGGTTGTTCTGACACATTTTGGGGCATATAATTGTTTTGAGTAAGTTGTTTTGAAAACTGTAGGATATGACTAAGAGGTTTTGGCTAGGTTGAAGGAGGTCCAATAATGAGAAAATTCATAATTTTAGGTTTAGGAATATGAGGAGGATAGATGATAAGATTTAGTTCAAGACATCTATTGAGAGGGTTCAAAAGAAATATCTTGAGAATATACAAAGTTTAACCAAGAAACGTTATTTGGCTACTATTCCCAAGGAAGAACCAAGTAGTTTGGCTAAGATTTTGATCACTTTTGGTTTGAGGAACATTTTTTCTAGGAAATTGTAATGAATTGGGTGAGTTATGACCAAACTATTAATGCACAAAATATGGAAGTTTTGGGATAGATTGCCAAAATAGGAAGTGGATCTAAATAGAGATCATAGAGAAAGGTTTCATGTAGAAAATTATGGTCAAATTGATTGGTCAGGGGAGTGGGTGTCCTAGACTGCAAATCATGGTTTTTGGAATCTCAAAACATGTACAAGTGTGTAATGAAATAAATTTCACAATAGAATAATATGATAGGAAATATGCTACAAATACTTGATAATGAATAAGAATAACAAGCCATTTTGATGGCGAAACCCTTCAAATATCTTTAATGAGAGCATAATTCATAATTTGATGATGAAATAAGACTCACTACCTTCTATATATACCTTATTTATTCCTAGAATATCACCCAAGCTAACTTAGATAGCCCTATATAAGCCTTAGCCTGACCTAAAAAAACAAAATAAAAATATAATAATGATAATATGACTAAATTCAAAATTAAGATAACCACAATTTAACTAGTCATTATCCTATATACACTACCATTAAGGGCGTAGCATGCCACCGTCCTTAGACAATCATTATCCTCAATGCTAATCATGTGTGGATTATTTTTAATTAAATCCTCATCCTCCCATGTGGCATCTTTGACTAGTAAATTTATCCATTGGATAAGATACCCAGTGAGTGTTTGAGTCCTTAGCTTCTTTGTACATGTTTGACGAATGTACTATGGTTCCAATATGATTCTTCCTTATTTATTGAGATATGGTAATATTTTATGTAGGGATATTATGCCTAATTACCTTATTCAAATAATAAACATGAAAAATTGGATGTAACTTTGTTGGTGGAAACTCCATCTTGTAGAAAATACCACACATCTTTAACATGATTTGGTATGGACCATAATATTTTGAAGACAATTTGTTATTTTTTTGTTTCTTCAATAAAATTTTCTTATAAGGTTGCAATCTCAAGAAGACCAAATCCCCAATTTCAAACCTTCTTTCACTACGTGGTGTTGGTTTTCCTATTGTTTCATTTGATTTTCTTGCATAGATAAATTCTCCTTGATTCTTGAGAGTACCTATTGTTGATGAATTAAGTGGTCCTCCATTGCCTAAACTCTTGGTGATACCTTCAATGATGACTTAATGGAAGGAGGCTAATATCCATATATTGTCATAAATGGAGACATTTTTTATGAACTATGAAAGGAAGTGTTATAACACCATTATGCTATTGGTAGATAATCTACCCATTGAGACTACTTATCTTAAGTGAAATGGCATAAATATCCTTCCAAACACTTATTCACAACCTCATTTTTATCATCTAAGTAAGGGTGTTATGAAGAACTATGATCCAATTGAGTATCCAAACATGAGGATAATTTTTTCCAAAAGTGACTAGTAAATGTAGGATCATAGTCACTAACAATAACCTTAGGTGCACTATGTAGATTTTGTATATTATCCTAAAAATATTTTTTTAAAGGATGTGATAATGCAATAAAATATGCATATTTAGTGAGGTGGTCTATTATTGTCATGATGAAATTATGACCTCTAGATTTTGTAAGCCCTGTGATGAATTCCATGGATACCTCTTCCCAATGTTGGATAGGAATAACTAAGGATTGCAAGAGACCCAATGTCTCAATTTTATCCCCTTTATTTCTTTTACAAACCAAACATTCAGCCACAAGTTTTTGGAAATCACCTTTTAGCCCTTCCCAAAATAACCCTACTTGACTCGATGATATGTCTTCAAAAATATTGAATGACCACCAATTGGAGACTCATGAATTTTTATGAGAATGTTGTGTTTAATATTGGAATTATTAAAATATGTAGAGAAGGGGGATTTTTTTCTCTTGAGTTTCCTTCTTTCCAAGAGAATCCCAAGGAATGAACTTCCCTAAACTAGCTCAGGTTTTGTTTAATTCAATAGGAAAGCAAAATGAAAAATTGCAAAGAATAGCCCAAAGGAAGAATATGAGGAAGGGTAATCAAATAGACTGCTTCAGAGACTGAAATAATAGAAGACTAAAATATTTGTCATAGAAGGAGGAACTCTTTTCTAGAGGATGACAGCAAAGGAGCAAAACACTAGCACAACGTGCTAGAGTTATAGAGGTGCACTAGCATCCTATATGGACAGAGTGCTAAGCCTCTTGACAAAAATGCCACAAACCTACTAACTAGATTGATAGAAAGAAGGAAATACAAAAAATACACAAGGGAATTGAAAGCCCACTTAAAAAGGGTCTTGCATTTGAGATCTTCCTCAAAGTTTCACTCGAACGACCTACACACAAGACGAATGAGAGAAAATTTTGGGGTTGTTTTTGGGCTTCTTGTAGTCAAACCCCCATTTTGGTGTTCCCACCTCTACATATAGCTAGATAGATAAATAAAATGGACACAAATTAAACAAATACGAAGTGATAAAATAAAATCCTACTCAAGGAGGAGAACCTACACCAAAAAATAGAGCCACAATAAGTTATTTGTTCGAAAATAGAAAAGAAGTAAAAGAGAATTAGGTCAAAAATCCACAACCCCCTCTTGATTTGATGGACGTAGCATTGATTTCTTGCAAGAGATATTTGGATGTTGGATAGACCATAGTCTAGCAAAGCTTCATCGTAGAAGCAAGATTGAGAAGAGAAGAACAAGAGTGTAGAGACATATAGTGAGAGAGTCTAGTGTTGGAATGAAAGAACACACAAAATGAGAGAAAGGGAATAAGTTTATGTGGTTGCATGGGTAGGAAGATTCATTGCTCTCAGATTTTGACTACAGGGACACGTGTCACAAGCCAAAGATTCCAAGATTCCCCATTTCAAACTCAAAAAAATGTAGGGATGTTAGTGTGTCATGCAGGTGTCTGAATCATCATTTTTTAGGAATCGAGGTGGCAAATTTCTATCGTTTCATCATCGGTCCTTGTGGAGTTGAAATCATGAAATTTCAACCCATAAGTTTCTTGTCATAAATGTGGCTAGTGCAATAAATGTGGGGGTCAAATGTGTAAATGTGAAATTTCCCCCAAGGTGCAATTTTACGACATTACATTTTGCCCCCACTTTAATGGGCTATATTTTGGAAAAACATCAGACACACTAAAGTAAAAAAAAGATCATATAAAGAAAACACAAAAAAATTATTGATTTGCGTGCCAAAAAAGGATACTATAGAGGTTGTAGAGGTCAAGAAATAAGGTAGTGATGATTCCCCTAGTGATCAAACTCGATGAAAATTACAACATTAAACGTGAAAGCTCACACAAAATCTTGTTTTTTAAAACTCAAATTTTAGGTCAGCTCAAAAATCAAAAGAAGCTACCACGGCAAGAAGAATGCTCAAGAAAAATTTGGTGGTTTAGAAGACAAATATGATGAAAATTTGAATGTATGCCACCTCTTGATTTTTTCCCTTAGCTTGGTGGGGTAAAAATATGAAAAACAATAGGACCACAAGCACCAGGAAAAATTTACCCCCAAGTGAGCCTTTAGAAGTGTTATTTTCACTAATCACTATAGTAGTTTTGTTGAATTTTGTGAGAGAAAAAATAGAAAAATTCCACGCAAATGAGATTATGATGAGCCTAAGATAGATCAGCTGCAACGAGTGGCTGACAAGGGTCGTGAGGTCGCCTAGGTGAGTCCTAAAAACTCAATCTTTGTGTGTTTTAAAGCATTTTTTGTAGTATTTTGCACAAAGAGGAAAACAAGCATCCCAGAGGTGCAAATGCATCCTACCAATTTGTTGGAGGCCTTTGATCACACTGGATTCTACCTTGTACACTAGTATACAACTAGCAATCAATGGATGACCTCTAACACTTACACAGTGTGCAGATGTCTGTGCGATGCACCTGCGTCTCAAAGGTTAACTTAGAGAATTTTTGAGCCAAATGGTTTTAACTTAAATCTTTTTTCCATTTTTGTAGGATTATCCAGAGATCAACATGAGCACCCTAGCGGATGAGTGCTGCAGATGGTACGAGTAGGAGAAACACATGTCTATCAAGGAGGAGGGGTATCTTCGATGAATTAGCCTCTGGTATGTGTACACCATGTTAGAGATGCAGTTTGATGACTGCATATTGAAGGCATTGATGGAGCAATGGAACGTGACCACCTCCACATTCTAGCTACCAACGAGTAAGATGACTATCACCCTAGAGGATGTATATTGCATCACTGGTCTACCCATATGTGAATGGTGGGTGAATTTGGATGACACATGCTCCACCCACAAGCGTGCTAAGGGGTTCTAGCACTAAACAGGGCACAAGAACCCTAGTGATGAGATCAGCCATATCTACATACATTGGCATGAGTAGTGCAACATAGTGGTCCCCCTCGTATGGAAAATGGCTATCACAATGGCCATGCATGTCACCATGGATGGGCGGGGCTATCACCTTCATAGGGGCCTCATCCATACCATTAGGGTGATGGAGAAAAATTAGACATTCTTTGCATGGGGCCGTAGCATGCTCATGCATCTATACCACGAACTAGGTATATTTTTTCACTACAAGTAGGTGAGCCTTATCATATGCACCCTACTATAGGTGTGGAGATTTTCTCACATTACATTCACGCGGCTAGCTGGGTATCCCCAAGCAAGAGACTATACTGTTCCAATTGCTCACTAGTATGAGTTCATGTGGTAGATGAGTTATGAAGACCTCTAGTTTTGGTGATTATAGTTTGACATCTTACAAGTTGACCAGATCCAATGGTAGTTGTATAGTGCATTTCAATGGGTAGATGACCACATTTATTTGCAAACTCTACGACATGATATTTTTTTGTTAGGTCATACTAACTATATTACTATTCCCTCCTATTGGTAGAGGGTTAGGAGGTAGTTCTCCACTATACAATTCATCTCACCAGCTATCCCATCTTATACGTGGGCCATGAGGAGCACTACAAGGCTGAGAGATTATCGACATCTAACCGTAGCTAACATCATCCCATCAAATGATGAGGCAGACATGACCAAGATCAGCCTTTGATGTAGGCCATGGATGATGTATGCGCTCATCACTCACAACTTCAAGACCTATTAGATGATGTACCAACCTACCCCATTTTTCCGAGTGGATGTCACCAAGGGAGATCCCAATGTGCAATTTGAGTCGATTCTAGTGAGAGGAGGAGGGGGTAGAGGTTTAGAGAGTGGTGTGGAGCAACAATACCAAGTGATAAGGCATGCACTATAGTGGTGAGGTCGAGGTGGTGGTGGAGGTTATCATCCCCTCTAGTTTCCATCCTAGTCTCATCAGTGGCAATAGCAACGTCAGTCAGCCCACTAGTAGAACTAATAGAATCTGATGCAAGAGGCACAAGACCCAGCATTGATCCTCCCCTTGAATCACACTAGCAGGCTAGGGACCCAGGTACAAGAGTTGTTTATGCCATTTCTTTTTAGTAATTCTAGTTTCATCTCGTATATATGTTCATGTTTTGATTTATATATGTGATAGTCCCACAAAGCATATGTTAATTCAGTATTCTAGAAATATTTACCATGTTTATTTACTGTTTTCTGATGAATGAGCTCAAGAGTTTTATTAGATGCTTCAACCTAGCCAATTGATTGAGGATACTATGTTGTAGAGAATCTATGTTAAATATGAAACTTCTCTACAAATTTATTTACCTGTTTGTTATTGAATTGTGTACCATTATCAGAAACAAGGGTTGAAGGCAGTTTGAAGTGAGAAATGATATTGTTTAGAAGAAAGCTACAAATAGATTCGGTGTTTATTGATCGAAGTGGAATATCTTCGAACCATTTTGTGAAGTAGTTTGTAGTGGTGATGATAAATACATGTCATTTAGAGGGAGGTGATATCTTTCCAATAATATCCAACCCCCGTTTTGTGAATGGCTGAGGAGAGGTTTGATTCTTGAGCTCTTGAGTGGGTGCATGAATGAGATGGCTATTTTGTTGACACTATGAACACTTCTTGATAAAGGTGAAGGAATCTTGTTCTATCATTTTCCAAAATTATTCCATGTGGATCACTTTTTGCACCAAGGATTTACCACCAAACTGTCCACCCCCAGAATTCAAAATGAGCTTCCTTAAGGGGAAGGGGTATTTCCACTTTACTGAAGCACTGAAGGAGAATACCATTTTAGGATTTCCAATAAATAAAATCTAATAGTAAAACATACCATATTGAAATATTTTTTATTTGAGTGCAATAATTCTTTGTGTCATTGGGAAAGTTTTGAATCTTTGAATAGTTGTAGATGTTAGAATACGGCCATTCCTCCTAAACTGTAGGAAAAATGGGGTGATGATTGGTTCACCTTATTTCTCTAGGTCATTCGATATCATCCTAAGAATATTAATTGGATCGACTATCAACCTCACAAGGTGGGTCAATTCTCAATTAGGAGGACCTAGGCAGGGTTCTTTTAGGATTTTAGGGGTTTACCACCAAGCAAATTCTTGGAAAAGAAAAATAAGACTTCAACCTACAAAAACTAGTTATGCAAGCTAACTAAAGGATGCAAATGATGAAATTATGCAACAATAAGATAATATGTGTGTACCTGGGAATTTTGGAAATGTGATGAGGATTCTAGAAATGCAAAGAAGCTATCCAAATATGCCAGGGAGGACAAAGATTCCCTTACTATTGTCTTGGTCATGTTTATGTTTTTCAAGGTAGATGCAGAATCTTCGAATCTCGGAACAAAATCTCAAAGAATCTCTAAAAAATACCCCTAGGAGGACTAAGATACCCTAGGTGGTGTATTAGTCCCATTCTAAATTTTTGAAAACTCTGAATGTGGTCTTGGGCTCCAAGGTCTACATTTGCTTCTTCTCATATCTCAAGTTCTAAAACTTCTAGATCTGACCTGTAAGTGAGTTTCCGTGATGATGACAACTTTGTAATGAAATTTTGCAGCTTTGAAATCTTGCACTCCAAATTATCTTCAAGTCTTCAACCTAAATCTACAATCACAAGTATACAAGAGAGTGAAAACTTTTTGATTGTTAGTAAATATGGGTTTGCCTTAGTCAAACCCCTTCTTGGTAATTAAACCTTGGAATGAAATGAAATAAAGGATCGGGACTTGTGCACCTAGGAGTGAGATGTAGTAGATGAAAGGCCCTAGAATCCTCTGGAAAATGTCTGAAATCTTCACAGGAACATTCCTGCCAAGTTGGGCAACGTAGTCCTCTTATCGAGAAACTTTATGAGGAGATCATAGGACAAGGTCCAGATGAGTGAAAACTGTCAAGGTATACACTTTTTGGTGACACATTTAGCCCCCACTTTAGTGAGAGTATGAACTTACTTCAAACTCACATTGAAGTAGCCACGTGATTCGGATGGTGAAGAATGACAAAGAAGAACGAGAAAGAAGAAGGAGGTGGTCAAACCCCCAAGGATTTAAGATTCTAATTCAACTTGAAATCAGTGCAAATTACATTCAAGGGTGAATGTATCACAACAAGACAAGATACATGATCATGCAATGACAAGGGTTAGCATGAAGAGAATAAGGAGATATGTGCTCACTCTGGGGGCATAGAACATCAGGTTTTCTGTGGGGTGAATTTATCCCAATAGGTGAAAAAAATACACATGGTTGGTATGTACTCACAAAGGTGGCTATGGGGAAATTTGTTTCGCTGGTTGGGTTTCCCGCTTAACCATACCAAAGTTATACCTTGTTATAACTTTGATAAAGCACTACAAAAGGAAATGATGTTTGAAATGATTTTATTCAAAGGGATTTTTCTTAGTTCATGAAATGTCTCATCTTAAAAAACATTATGTGTAATGTTGCCAAGAGAGGAAAAGTGCAAGTGTACTCATCTTGTATACAAGAGAGGAAAGGGCTCATCTTGTATGCAAAAGAGGAAATAAATGCAAATGTCTCAATCCTGAACAACATTGTGTATAATTTTTTCAAGAGAAGGAATCACAAGAAAAAGAAAGATCAGGCAATAAAATGTGAGTGGTGATGTATGCCCCCACTATAAAGTAATTGTGAATCACCGTGTTGTGAACAATTACTTTAAATTAGAGAAGAGAAGGGACATGAGAGCTTGTTCGGAAAGCCCTATGCCGAGTCATATGGTTTTGAAAAGCTACGTAGCTGAAGAGGAGGGGTGTATGTCACATGCAAGTCAACTTAGGACATGTCATTCACATCCCAAGCTTGTTCTTAAATTTTCATGAAAATTTAACGACTAGTCGAAAGAGACAACAAGTGACATACGAGGGGAGAAAGGCTAACTAACTTCTTGCCCCCACTTAGTGCAAGGCAAGAGTGAGCCAAAAGGATTGAGAGAATGAAAGGGAGGGGAAAATTAGTATCCATTAAGGGAAGGAGGTGTCCCCACAGAAGGAATAACACCACAATCCTTAAGATGTTGGATTGTGTTATTCAAGGCCTTACACTTTTTGGTGTGATGACAATGAAATTAGTGGAAGGCACAAAAGGAATGTTTGTTAAAACATTTATTTCGAGTTCGGGGAGTAAGGGAGATCAAGTGGTCTTGGAGGAGTCTCAACAAGATACCTTCTTGATCAATATAAGAAGGTGATCCTTTGGTTTGCAACAAGGAAAGATCTTGCTTAGTAAAGGATGTTATACCTACACAAGGATCTATAGATTGGGAGATATTATATACTCTCGTAGAGGAGTGTGTAACATCTGAATCTAGAGGAGGATGTCATACTCCCTAAGGAAGGAATTGAATCGAGGGGCAGTAGGAAGAATGGGAGGCGATGAAGGTAAATTTTTTGACGTTGATGGTTGGGAATGCGGGTTGTCGTGGGTGTAATGTGTATGAGCAATGGTATGAGGAATCAATTTCTGCAACACATTAGGCTTAGGTGGGGAGAGAATGAATTCAGGTTTAGAAGGTGGGGAAAGGACAAGTTGAGGTTGAATAATATTAACATCCCCATAAGAAGGAGAGTCAATGTTATCCTTGGTTGGAATCATGATATCCACCCTAGGAGAAGAGAGTTTAGAAGAACTACAAACCTCATGCTCTTGATATTCAAGGAGTGGTTCTTCTAAAATAACATCATCACTAGTAGAGGAATGATCATTGACGGGATAGGAAGGAGAGGGATGGGTAAGACGGGAGTTTATTAAATTCTCAAAGGTCTCATTCGATTGTTCCATTCCATCTACCCTAGTAGGAGAGCATGGAAGAGGTTCATCGCATGCTTCATCACAAGGGAGGGAGGAATCAAGAGATGGTCCACTATGATTGTCAAATAGATTATCCCAAAGGGGAGGAGCATTAGGGAAGGTAGAGTAATTAGTTTCATGACTCGTACTAGGGTTATCTTCTAACATCAAGCTAGCCTATTTGCATCAAGGAGAGATGTTAGCAGATGAGCAAGTTGGAGGGTCATGATTAGGGAGACTAGGTAAGGTGATATTTAGAAATGTGTTTATGATTTCATTATGTTGTTGTTTAATGGTTGGCAAAGGGGGATGAGGAGAGGGACAATCAAAAAGGTCCTCAACACTTGTAGTTTTTGTCACCAAAATACATTTGTCACTAATAGGAGAGGTATAGGGAGAAGTATAAGTATGATTGTTATGATTGTCAACACAAGGATTCTCATCAAGGGATAATGTAAAATTAAGAATTGTGTCTATATTTTGGTTATTAACATGTGCTTTGATGAATTCATTATTAACATCTACATTAAACTCATTGAATTTTTGCAATACATTTGAAACCAAATCAAAGCCTCATCTTTTAAAAGAAAACATTTTATTGAAGAGAGAGGGAAGAGAATGCAATGCAATTATTTAAACTTAAATTTTGAAATACAATTTTCGGACAAAAAACAAGGTAATTTTATGATTACACTATGTAACAATCTGAAAAAGAAATCTAGTATATGCAAAACTGAAATTAAACAATGCATGAAATGAGATAATTTAGGCTATTTTTAATCAAATACATGTTACAGAAGCTCAACCAATTAATACAGGTAGGTTTGGGCACCAAACAAAAGCTCAAAAAATGGGATTTTAGCTTTGTAAAGGGCAGTTTCATAACCTTCAAGGGACTCTGGTAATTTTTTTGAGAATTTCCAGGATTTCTAGCTGATACATGTGGTTTTTGTGTTGCACAATGTAGAAGAAAGAAGAAAATGGAAAATTTAAAATAGATTTAATGTTTTAACATGCAAAAAAGTAGCCTAAATGCACTTTTCACTAATGCAATTTTGAAACCCTAAGATGCACTTTCACTAATGCAAGATGCAATGCAAGTGAATCTTAGTACATTGATGGAATCTAAACCAGAAAGGAAGGGTGTAAGGACGTCGAGTTAACCAAAAATGAACCACAAAAAATAGATTCAAACAAGGGAAAGAGGATTCCCCAAATAGGCTTCTAGGGTTTTTCACCCTAGAAGCACATAGTGTAGGAATGTCACTCTTTCCTCATTTTTTATATGTTTAGGGTGATTGCATTCAAAGGAAGGATAGGTTTATTGATGAATTTTGTGAATGTGTGTGTAGTGTGGCTAAGTGTTTTAAAATAACGAATCTAAATCTAACTAAATAATGTAAATGAAGTGAAAATAAACTATTACAAGTTAGTCTAAATGATCTAAATACAGATAATGCAGAAAGTAAATGGAAGTCTCAGGACTTGTGCACCTAGGAGTGAGATGTTGTAGATGAAAGGCCCCAGAATCCTCTGGAAAATGTCTGAAATCTTCATAGGGACATTCCCACCAAGCTGGTCAACATAGTCCTCTTCTCGGGAAACTTTGTAGGAACAGGTTTTTGCCAAAAGGGTGTCCAAAAATGTCAAAATCCTTGAAAGATAGGTCCAGTGGGACTAGGTCGCCCAAAGTGGTGACCTAGTCCTCTCCCGAATTTTTGTAAATCAGGAAATGGATTCTGGAGCCCTTGGCCAGTGTTTTTTTCTTCTCCAAGTGTCTGATCCTGAAAATATAGAATTTGGCCTGTAGGTGTCTTCCAAGTTGCAACTAGGGTTTCCCCAACCCTAATGATCTTGGATAATTTTTAGGATGATATTCCACCTTGGTCCTTTGCCAAATCTTCCCACAAGACCTACAAAACACATAAAAGAAGGAAAAAAAAAATTAATGTTAGGGATTAGGGGTTTTCCTTAGTCAAACCCAATTTGATTAATCAAACCAAATGAAGATAGAAATTAAGTAAAGAATCATAGAAAAATGAAGAGATGAAATTTACCTTGCCTTTGATGGTTTGTCTTGTGTTGAAGAAATGGTTTAGCTCTTGAATACCTCTTGAGAGATGTCTTGTTGGCTTAGACTACTCAAACCCTAGTTGGCTTGAGAGGAAGAAGGAGAGAGAGAGAGAGAGAGAGAGAGAGAGAGAGAGATGGAGAAGAAAAATGGATGATGCATAATAAGGGTACCTAATGAGAAATTAGGGTTTTTAGGATTATTTATACAAGTTATGCTCTAATTTTCCTGAAATAACCACATATTGACCGACCTTAGGGTTTTTATATTAAAATCTTGAGAGAAACTTAAGTTTAAATTAAAATTTATGCAACATGGGACTAGGTCGCCCAAGGTGGCGACCTAGTCCACGTGGGCACTTTTAAGTATTAATTGGTAATTAAATTTGTTTATTTATTTTCTTTGGGATTGTCTCATTAAAACACACTAAGATGAGTCTTGAATGAGGATTAAGGGGTCTTTTTTGCATAATAATATGTAGTTTAAGTGATGACAAGCCTAGGAGAGCGTGAAAATGCTCTACAAAGCTTCACAACACTTCGTCACAAGGCTTGGAAAGGGGTAAAAATAGTTTGAAAATGGTCCAAGATCATAGGCCAAGGTCCAAATGAGTGAGAATTGTCAAGGTATACACTTTTTGGCGACACAATAACAAATGTTAGCGTGAAAGCACACATGATGCAAGAATAGCCTTTGATATGATGCTTGAATCTTGATGATGGCTTCAAATGCTTGATGAAATACTCTTGAATGCTCTTGTGAACTTTAATATTTTATTAGGAATGAATACTCAAGTTGCTAGGATGAAAATGAATGAATGAACCTTGTATTTATACTTATATATGCTTAATATCTCAAAATTATATCACACCAAGCTAACATAGGAAAAAATTAATTAAAGGAGGCTAAATCTCATAAAATTTTGAAATTAAATCTCAAAAATAAGCCAATGAGGACTAAAACGCCCTGGGTGGAGTCTTAGTCTTGAGGCTCAAATCTTGGGGCACAGACTCCAAAACGGGACCTTTGCAGGTGTATTCAAAATCAGGCTCCCAAGACCTTTAGGGGACTAAGATACCCTAGGCGGCATTTTAGTCTTGACCTAAAAATCAAGGACACATAGATAGAATCATTAAATGATCATTTTCCCTTTGATGATTGTTAGGATTAACCAAAAAAAGATGTAGTTTATTAGGTTTGTGGGTGCAAAATAAGACCAATTAAGACATAAGACAGATAAATAAAGCAACGCGGGCCCAAAAAAGTGTGAAAATGCAAGGCTATGCATTTTCCTACATTACATTTAGCCCCCACTTTAGTGAGTGGATGACTTATGTCAAACTCACACTAAAGTAGCCAACCACACAATCAAGAGGGGTTCAAATGTACAAATGCCAATAAGATAGGATGACAATAACCAAGAGGGTGGCCAAGCCCCCAGGATCAAGATCCTATGACAAACCAACATAGGCACAAAGGAACACACATGTGGATGATATATGAACCCATAATCAGATCACAAACATACACCATCAAAGACAGGAAAACCAAAAAGGAAAACAAAAAATGCAATGGATTAAGCTTCGACTGGTCGTCCAATGCAGTGGACCTGGTCTAGGTTGTTTGTCCAAAAAGGTTTACAAGTGGAATGTGTTGTCCACTATGCAAAAAAAACGCACACTCACAACGGATAGTTAAGCTAGTTTTCCACTAGGTGAGCCCCAGGAATTCCATATCAACGTCATACCCCCATGACTATGATAAGGACAAAAAGAAATTGCATCCTCAGAAAGGCTAGTGAAACTAGTTGTTCACTAGGTGAGACCCAAGGGACCATATCAAAGCCATACCTCAATGACTTTAATAGGGCGGGTGATCCCACAATAGTGGTTTACAATTTTTGGCCAACTGGACACTGAAATTATTATTTTTAACTAAATCTTCACATTCGGGCACCTATAGCGGCTAAACCATGAGGAATTTGAAGATGATGCAAACTAGAGTCTCATCAAATTTTGTCTATAGATTATAAAAATATTTTTTTCAAATTTTTTTCAATAAAATTGCACATCTTTTTCCATCTCCCATGAAAACTGGTTTTTTATCAAAAAACAACAGTTTTAAAAAGTGACGCTCACTGTATACAACATAAAAAAATTGTATGAAGGATAAAATTATAATTTTTTCGAAATTAGATTTGTAAACATAGGCAGACTCTATACAACATAATTTTTTTTGTAAGTATCAAAATTCAAATTATTTATTTTTAATGGATCAAGGACATCAATACCTAGCATGAACATATTTTTAAAAAAATTATTTTGATAATTTTATATTTCTCCACATTGCAAAACAGAGAGCTTGATTTTCAGTGAAAAACCTATGTTTAATAAAACTAAAAAAACACATAAATAATCAAACCAAAACATATTAAAATTATATTCATGGGATAGCTCATTTTGGGGACTACCATAATCATTTAAAATAAATTTTAAATGAATTCATTTGATCCCCCAAAAGGTAAATCAAAAGTGATTTTTATCAGTATTTTGATAGGTGTAAAGGAGACTTATTTATAGGTATGGTTTAAAACTAGCGAGGTTCTATCCAAGGGGATTTGATCTAAGGTGGTTTGATCAAACCCTCTTCAATTGGAATCCTTAAAATGGAACATTTCAAGGCTTAAATCATTATATTTTCTAAAAATATGTGATTTCAGCAAAAATCAGTTCCTCTCAGAAATTGTAAACCAGCTTTGTGGGATCACCCGGGCACAAAGGAGAAAATGTGTGCTCACAAGCGCTAATCTATTTGTTCACTAATTGAGCCCCAAGGGGCCATATCAAATCCATACCTCCATGACTTTAATAAGGCACAAAACGAAACGCAACAATAAAGATGGATTTTCAAAGGGATTTGGCTTAGTTCATGTAAGGTTTTAATCTTAGGGGACATCATTCCTAATATCTCCAAAAGAGGACCAATCAAAGGATAAAAGATTCACAACTTAGGGAATGTAGTGTGACACATCACCACTAAGAGGAATTTAATATGCTAAGATAGATCACACTCTTGAAGAAAATTACTCCCAATGTCATCACAAAGAGAAAATTCACATCATATGAAATAAGAAAATCATGTCAAGGAACATGAAAAATAAATACAAATAAAATCATGCCAACGTATGCCCCCACTTAAAAGAAACTGCTAGCACCATGTTGTGAGCAATTACTTTAAAGTAGACAAACATGAAAAAGGAAAAGAGGGTTTCCCCCTAGAAACACATAAGGGATCTATGGATTCGAGGTCAGTATCTGTCTTTGTTGCAATGATATTAGAGAGATCGGAATTGTCATCATTCCCCAAATACACATAGAACTATAAGAATGACACAAAGGGAGCAAAAACAATATAAAACCTTTTGGGTCTTCACATGGAAGAGACATATGTTGTCTTGACGCCTTGCATCATCCCCAAAAGGAAAATGCAAGACAAACATGAAAAGATAAAAGAAAAGAATGAAAAATATTTTGGGTCAACATGGAAGAGACATAGGGTATCTTGACGCATTGCGTCATCCTCGAAAGGAAAACACAATACCAAAAATGCAAATGAAAGAAAAGATGAAAAGTCGAAGAGCTTAGGACATATAGAAGAATGAAGGTACAAATAGAGGAATGCACAAAGAGAGAGGGAACATCAAATAGAACATCACGGGGGATCAAAATATGCACATGCAATCACACAGAAGAAAGAAAAAGGACTAGTATCCCACATGTAGATCAACCATCCAGCAGGTCATTTTCATCCCATTCTTGTTTAGTATATGTGGAATGTAGATCACTAGCGAGAGGGATCACATAAATTTTTGTACTAGGGGAATCACCAAGTTCAACACATGGTGCATCACTTAGTTTAGGAGGATCATCATGGTTGTTATTGTCTAAGCTCATAGAAGAATAAAATGAAAAAATTCAATTCATTATGCACTTGTTCATCAATTTTAGCTATTTCTTCATTGTCATCCAAATTAAACACAACAGGAGGACGAATGATAATATCCATAAAAGGTGTTGGTCCTTTGTGTTGGAGGCATAGGATCTGTTTGTTTTTGTAAGAGAGGAGGGTCGTCATTGTCAGATTCGGATTGTGATTTTCAATGTTGTTTTCTTTATTCATCTTTCAAGAAATAGCATGGCATCTACGCCTACATTCTCGGGTATTCATGTTTCATTTATTATATTTTTCAAGCTATGTTTGGGTAGGAGCATTTTTGTCAACCATAAATTTTATTTCTTTGGAAAACTCTATGGAAGGTTTTCCAACCACTTTCTCTTCATAAATTTACTTAGGAGGCAGATTAGGACTTGTTTGGGTTTCTCTTGGTCTTTTGTAGGAAATGGAAAAGGGATTTTTAATGGTTGGGTCTTGTTTTGATGAAAGGTTTTTAAGCTCACTATTGTTTTCTTGAAGGGGTGGAGGAAAAATTTCAAGGCATAACTTGGTTATTCATTTTTCTTTGAACTTTTGGTAGGATAGGAAAAGGAAATCCTCATGGGGTCGTATAGGTTCCATGGGCTCAGGCCATAAAGAGTATAAGGAAAATTTTCCATGGGAAGATAGGGAGATAAAGCCAGTATGGTTAACGGTGAATATTTCATTATCGACTGGAAATTTTAAGCACTAACGAAAAATGAATGGGATCACATTCATGGAACGAAGCCATTTGTACCCTAACTTCACATGAAATTGGTCTGAACTAGAGATGATAGAGAATCATAAATTTGATTTCTTAGGTCCTACTTGTAAAGGGAGTGTGATCGATCCCATCATAGCACAAGAAAAACCATCATGTGTTTTAACCCATTCTTTAGATTTATCATATCTATCTTGAGTAAGTTCATGCACATATAGGAGTTATTTTGTGATCACATTCTCTCCACATATGGGATCAATTAAAATCTTAGGAGCGGTCATGTTATTGATTATGTTGGCTATGTAAAGAGGACCATCAAGTGCATGTTGGATTATTTCTTCTAAAGAGAAAGTAATATCAGTAGGCATTATAATTTTTTGTTTCCTAGGATCAATGTCAATCACTCCTATCATTGTACTAATAGGACTTTGGTCATGAATATCCATAGGATTTTGTTCATTATTATCCATAGGATTTTGTTCGTTATTGCTCATGTTATCATCATTTGTGTCAACATTCATCACACCGGGCTTAGTTTCACTAGCCTTAACAAATGAAATATTCTGGTTAGGAATGGGATTGGTAAAGATTTGAAAGTTTTGTTTGGGAGGAGCTACAAACTTATTACCTTTTTCATTCACACGTCTAATGTGAATATAATTGGAATCAATGAGGTTTTGCACAATATGTTTAAGAGGCTTGCATTGGTATGTATCATGTCCTTTTTATAGGTGATAAGCACAACAGGCCTTGTGTCTAAAGCAAAGAGGTAATAGCTTGCTAGGGTCAAGAGGTCAAATGGGAGGTAAGGTAGTATGTTCTTGTTTAATAGTTGATTCATGATATTGTGAAGGGTGTTAGGTAAAGGTGTGAATTGTATTTGTGGATCCCAAAATATATAAGGATTACTAGTTTTTATAGTAGCTACTTGGGTTTCAACTTGTTGGTGGGTTGGGAGGTAGGGTTTAGTTGAAGGAAACTTTTATTTTATCTTTGGAAAGGTTGGTAGGTGTTTTGATTTGAGGATTCAGAATTTTCAAGATGGGTAGAAGTGGTTTTCAGTTCACTACTACCTACAAAATTCTAATAATCATGAAGGGCAGTGCATAGATGCATGAAGGAAGGGAATTTCATCATTTTAAGCTTGTCTCATTTATTTTTTTGTAAATTTTCTATGACCATCCTTTGGAGGTGAGAATCAAGAACCTTCACATTGATTTGGGAATAAAGTGATTGGTAACATGAAATAAATTTGGTGATTTTTTCACCCTCATCTTTCTTACATCTCATCAAATTAGCTAATGTCATTTCAAGAACCATATGCACTTGAAAGTGGTTAATAAATGCTTCAACAAGTTCATTGAATGAATGAATTGAGTTATTTGGTAATGCAGAAAACCAATCCGAGGAAATATCTTTCAAGGATCGAGGAAAGAGTTTAGCCAAAATTTTGTCCCCAAGGATAAAGTCACTACATAAAGAAATAAAGGTATTTACATGATTAACAAGATCTCCCTTTCCTCCATATTTCTCATATCTAGGGATCTCTATACCTTGTGGCGTCGAAGTTCTCAATATCTCCAAGGATATTGGGTTGATTTTAACATAGTATGAAGGTGGACCATTTTGATTTTGATTTATGGTGCAAACTTGAATTTGAATGGATGAAAGTCTTTGTAAGAGGTGGTTAATGATAGGTTCATTGCTTGTGGTTTGAGATGGAGGTGAATATGGTGATGGTGTGTATGTTGGAAGGACAAGTGAATGGATTTCTTGTGGGAGGAGGTACGAGATTAGAGGCCACATAGGTATAAGGAACACTAGTGGAAATGTGTGGGGTAGGGAGGATATTGTTAGTTGGTTGAATTATTTTGGTCCCTTGAGGAGTTGTATATGTGGGATTGTATGCTATGTTTGAAGGGGGGAGTTTGATTTCCTCCTTGGGCTTGCACATTGTTTGAAGCTCGAGCACCATTAGTGGTGGGAGGAAGATTTTTTCCAAAGATGTCAGCTATGTGACACACAACTTCTAGTCCTTCATCACTTTCCATCATGCAGTGAAGACTATCTATGGCAAGTATAACAGAGTTGGAAATGTTTTTAGTACTCACACTATCTTATAAATGGGTTAGGTCTTCATGCATTTTTATTATGTTTTCTTGAGGAATATGTTAAATCATTGTTTGAATACTTGGAATAGCACTTGTGGGTAAGGTAGGCATGGAAAAATAGGTATCAAAGGAATGTTCTATACCTAGTGAACTAATACAAACACTAGGAGTAAGAGAGATTGATAACCCAAGATCCTCAATGAGTGTTTTAGCATGGGATACCATGAGTCTCGTTGTTCGTCTAACCACAATATTAGAATTAGAACACCAAGTATTATATCTCATACAAGGGATAAACCAAGGAAAGTGCAATGAACACAATATCCTGTGCTTGCAATTACACTTGAAATGAAATAAATTAGAATAACAAAAATTCTAAAAATTGTAACAGAAAACTGAAAGCAGCCAATAGAAGCAAAAAAAAGCAATTTGAATTTATAAAAATTGGAAATTCAAAGTCAATAGGGACTAAGAAACCAAGAAGGGCATCTTGGTCCTCCTGATGAGATTTTCAAGCTTCGGGGATTGAAATCGATAGCAAACAAAAATAGACAGTTCTAAGCAAAAAACCCTGAGAGGTTTTAAGATGCCAACACGAGTGTTTTAGTCCTAGCAGAGGTTTTTGTCAAAAAACAACAAATTCTTAGTTGTTTACAATTTTTACAGGTTTCTTATTTAGGGATCTGATGTTTGGAAACAAAAAATTGTGTGAATGTATGCAAGGAAAATTAACTTGTAACAAGCAATTGAATGCAAAATTGAATGCACTTTTTTCAATTTTCAATACAATAACAATGTTTCAAAATGAAATTGGGATTATTAACAATATACTTTTCATTTTTTCAATGATATGAGATAATGCAAGTAAGTAAAAATGCAGCCTATGTGCACTTTCACTAATGCAAATATGAGAAACCCTAGATGCAATTTCACTAATACAATATGCAAGAAACCCTAGATGCACTTCCACTAATGCAAGATGCAATGAATGAAATCTAGATCTAAGACTTTTATAGACTCTAAATCCGAAAATGAATGCTCAACAAGGTTGGGTTCACCAAAATGAACCTTAGGAAAAATGGGGTGATGAGTGGTTCACCTCATTTCTCTAGGTTATTTGATATTTTCCTAAGAATCCTAATTGGATTCACTATCAACCTCACAAGGTGAGTCAATTCTCAATTAGAAGGACCTAGGAAGGGTTCTTTTAGTCTTTTAGGGGTTCACCACCAAGAAAATTCTTGGAAAAGACAAATAAGAATTCAACCTACAAAACCTAGTTATGCAAGCAAAATGAAGGATGCAAATGATGAAATTATGCAATACAAAGATAGGATGTGTGTACTTGGGAAGTTTGGAGATGTGATGAGGATTCTAGAAATGAAAATAAGATATCCAAATATGCTAGGGAGGACAAAGACGCCCTTACTATTTTCTTAGTCTCGTTGTTATTTTTTGGGGCAAATGCAGAATCTTCAAATATCAGAATAGAATCTTAAAGAATCTTTAAAAAATGCCCCTAGGAGGAATAGGACACCCTAGGTGGCGTATTATTCATGTTATTAATTTCTAAAAACTCTAAATGTGATCTTGGGCTCCAAGGTCTATACTTGCTTCTTCTCAAATCTCTGGTTTTAAAACTTCCGGATTTGACCTGTAAGTGAATTTTTGTGAACATAACAAATTTGTAATGCAACATTGAAACTTTTCAATATTGCACTCCAAATGATCTTCAAGTATTCAACCTAAATCTACAATCACAAGCATACAAGAGAGGTAAAACTTGTTGATTGTTAGTAAATGCAGGTTTTCATTTGTCAAACCCCTTGTTGGTAATTAAACCTTGGAATGAAATGAAATAAAGGAGGGAAATGATGAATCAACAACATACAATGTTACAACTCACCAAACTCTTGTTGTAAAGTTTTCAACCTTGTGTGAAATGGCTAGCTTGAATATAGATCTTTAATTAATCGAAAGCTTTGATAGATCTTGCTTGAATGGCTTTCTTGAATCAAAACCCTACATCACAAATTTTAGCACGAAAAGACACATGATGCAATAATAGTTACTTGAATCTTGATGATGGCTTCAAATTCTTGATGAACTACTCTTGAATTCTCTTGTGAAGTTTAATTTTGTATTAGGAATAAATACTCAAGTTGCTAGGATGAAAATGAATGAATGAACCTTGTATTTATACTTATCTATGCTTAATATTTTGAAATTACATCACACATGTAGACACATAAAAATGACCTAGGCATGCAAGCTCTATTTTACCACTTTCGTTCTAGCATAATTATGACATTTTAATTATGTCTTTGTCCACCTTCAACTATAAACTAAATGATTCATAATTATTTAATTAATTCATGTTCTTTTATTCTTCAAGATTATTAAATAAATAGATATTATTTATTTGTTTAATGTGTCACTAGTTATCTAATATCTTCTCACAATTAAATAAATTTCTCAATTTATTTAATTAATTTTTACCATTTATGTCCTCCTGATTATTAAATAAATATATTTTATTTATTTATTTAATATGTCACTAATTCTCAAAGGTCTTCTTATAATTAAATAGATTTATAAAATTATTTAATTAATCGAGCACCTTCTCCAAATTAAATAATTATCTTTAATTATTTAGTTGCCTTATTTGAAATTTCCCTCATTTTAAATAAAGTAATTTATTTAAATTAGCCTCACATGGTTAATTGTCACTTCTTTTAGTAAATAATCTTAAAATCAATTATTCACTATCTCACTAAATCCATATTTTGAATTAATTTTAATTCAAAATGGTAATATTCTTCTACAAATCAAGTAATTGCTAAAATTATTTATTTTCTAAATCTCATCTTCTTGTTCAATCTTTATCTCTTGATTTTTACTAATTTTCATCTCACTTTCACATTTATTCTCCATCCTTGATTTAATTTCTTAAATTAAATCTTGTCCATTCATTTGGGAATCTTACCCTAACCCTAATTGAGATTTTCCATTTTGAATCTTGACCCTTGATTCAAGGGCGTTTTTCAATCTCTAATCTCATTCGTCCATCTAAAATTGCATTTTCTATAAAATGTCAATTTTTTCCTCATTTTCGACATCTTCAACTTCCATAATCTCATAAATCTTGAATCTTGAATCTTGTGTCATTTAATTGCTCTTCTTTAGAATTTAATTTCTTTTGCATAGCTTATAGGAAATCCTTCAACACTTGGCTTAGGACTAGTCCATAGCATAGAAGTTTTCTCATCACAATCTGAGGGCATACTTTATATTTCAACCAACTAGAAGGTACAATAGAAATCATTCATGGAGGAAGAAGGATTTGGTGAGCTCATTTTAGTTCATTTTATTTCTTTATTCTTCTATGCATTCTATTGATATTGTGGGTTTTATATAATATGCATGTGTGTTTGCTAACTAATCTAATCTTGTAGAGGAATCCTCAATCACATTGGTGAACCCGACTATTTTTTTGACACGTTTTTGCAAGTTGTTTGTACCGTTTTTGTCATATTGTAGGTATAGGTACAGAATGATGCATTTGATAGATCCCATGATGCAAACTCTTTGTTGCACTACATTTGATACCTCACGTGATGCATGTGCTCTGTCGTGACGCAACTGACACTTCACGCGACGCAAATGACAAACCGAGCCACATACGACTGACTGGGAGTTGCGATCCACATAAAATAGGCCGCATTCGACATTATGCGATGCATTTTCATACTCAAGAGATGCATTCGCTCTAATGCAATGCAATCGGCTGGTAAAATAATTTTTCCAATGTTGTCTTTCGGATTTTTTTTTTTTGTTAGTTCTTTTTTATACTAATTTGTTTGTTACAGCGTGTGTCAAGATGGAGGCTAACCAAGGCTATTTGTATTTTTTTTGCAATAATCAATCATGCATTTCACTCATAGTTAAAAAGAACAATCAGGCAATTGCATGAGGTTAAAAAGAACATTCACATTTTTCATGAGTTTAAAATAAACTATTAGTTAGTTCACACTACAAATGGTTAAAATAACCCTTTGTTTGCTAACACTATAGATAGTTAAAATGAACCAGTGTTTGTTCTGTCTTGTGATTTAGTTAGATATCACACTTTCACATTTTGATTTGGGCTTAAAAAGAACAACATGCGATTGTGAGTCAAATATATCCATGTGCTCTCTCTTTATTTTTAAATAAAGATTGATTGAACTACGAATATGTTTGCTCGCTTTTGTTAACCTTAGAAGTTGGGCCTTCTTTGGTGGGAAAAAATACTCACCCTAAAGCGACTCAAACTGGTAACGCGCTAAATCAAAGCGACGCCCAACAAATATACAAATTTTAATGTTAAGGAAAGCTTAGCATTACAAAATTTCTTGCGGACCTACAATTGATTCCCCAGTACCCTTGTGGTGAGTCGAAACCTATAGAGTGTAACCTCTACAGATTGGGATAATATTGCCTCTCGCGTGGCCTTCTGAACGGGTGCTCGAATTAAAACCTTTGTTTTAGGGACCAAAAACCTTCTATTCTTTGGTGCAGCAATGGTCATTGTCAAGGCACCCACACCTATGCAGGTTTTAGTAGAGATGATCAATCTGCCATGGGAGTTTCATGGAGTTTGGAAGCTTGGTTGCCCTGAGAAGTGACTGCATTGTAAGGGGGAGCCTATGTGGCCAAGCTTTTGAATTCATCCGCTAAGAATATGCTGTTGGAGTAAAATCCGCGTGGGATGCATAAAAATATTGTCCTTGCACCCATAGGATTTTATAAATATTTTCTATGGAGTTGTTTTTCATTTTCTACAACATCATGTGTTTTCCAAATGTTTTCAGACAACCTGAAAAAATGAACATCAATCCCAAAATCTGAAACAAATTTTCCAAATTAAAATAAATCTTTGCAAATTGCCAAAATTTTGCCACAAATTGCCTTTTGTGACGCAACTGCAATTTCGAACCACAATTGCTAAATTCTGAGCCGCAATCACTCTGCTGCACCACATTTGCAACTTAAAACACTGCAACTCACTATCATTCACCACATTTTCTATACCAAATGCCACAATCGACATTGTGAACCTCATTTTCCATCTTTAGCACCGCAATCGCCTTTCCTGCGATGCATTTTCTCTATCGCAACGCATTTGCTGGGATGCATTTGCTAGTCTCCAAAAATTTCTTTTCACTATCAAAATTGAGACTCAATTTTTTCTTTACTAGACTCCAACATGTCTTTCTATATTGTCTCTATCAAACCAAATATTGAATTTCTCAACTTCCTTCACTATTACATTATAGGTAGCATTCTTAGGTCACCATAGGATTCCATTGCATGTCATTAGTTGCATTGTTAAACTTTACCACCCCCTTGGACACTCATTTTTGTATATTTTAGGAGTAGATTTCTTACCATCCTTTTTCAAACATTTGCATTCAAAAGTATGTTATCATTGAACTCAATCATCCTTTTGTATTTAGTCAATATCTTTTGTGAATTATTTCCCACTGAATAGTCTAGTGTGGAAATTTCAATATGTCCTCCTTTAGTCCTTTTTAACGTCCATTGATATTCCAAACCTGAATCATTGCTACAAATTTGTGTGGTCAAGTATACATCTCCTTAGACTTACCAATAGTGAGTGCATCTTACGCTCCTTTTAGTTTGCATACCATTAGTCTCCTTATTTTATTGTCATACCATTTGCATTTACAAACCTTTAGTCTCCTTTTGGTCTCATTTGCATTTCATAACATTCCTTAATTCCAAGAAAAAAATCCAAAAACATAGTGTCATCTTTAGGTCATCCTCCCTCATCATCCCAAAGTTATGCAAATTTTTTTATGGTTGAAACTAGATTACAAAGAAAAAAAAAAGACTCATGGGTTCTTTTGGTCAAGACACCAACCTTTGCAACTTTTCAGATGACATGAATAACATGAATATAAATACCAACATGGGGAATTTTTTCATTAATCCTTTTATTAAGATGTCCATTCCAACCTCTTCATGCAATCCTTTTTAATAAGTTGTCCACAAAGACCAAAATGGGGAAATATTTGAGGAAGACATACAAGTTGCTTCCCAAAACCCAGAAGTGACCTATTTTGTCACAGAATTTGTTCTAAATGACTCAGCCTAATATCTAGCCATGCTCCTTGAACAAGGGGCTAGGTTACCAAAAGGATTTTACCTCAACTCTATTAGAGAACATCTCCTGATCCCCAATCACACAATACTTCCATGGGAGCCACTTCACAAAATGTCATTAACACCATTAATGCTACCTCCCTTGGTCATGCTACCACCACAACCAATGCATCCACCATAATCAACACAGCATCTATTGGGGGATCATCTACCCAAACCAACACTACATCACAATCCATTCCCCAACAAACATCCACTATTCCTTTACAAACATTTGGATCAACAATGGCTGCAACCAGCTCAAACCTCTTTGGAACTTCATCTAGTTCCATGGGGACATCAACAAACATATTATTAGGTTCCTCAAATTCTATGGAAACCAACTCATCAAACCCTTTTGGGAGGAATAAA
This sequence comes from Sequoiadendron giganteum, assembly GCA_007115665.2. Taxonomy (NCBI): domain Eukaryota; kingdom Viridiplantae; phylum Streptophyta; class Pinopsida; order Cupressales; family Cupressaceae; genus Sequoiadendron; species Sequoiadendron giganteum. The sequence continues at coordinate 224,261,458 of CM021100.1, forward strand.
CGAAGAGTTTTCATTCAAGGCACCCAACCTAATTCCTCACAGGTAAATACCAACATTCCTTTGAGGAAAAATACCCACATTCCTCAAGGCCATAATTATCTATTTGGGCAAGGCAATCAAGGCACCCAATCTTTCATTCCATTTGGAATAAACATGCTCAAGTCCAACAAGGCCCCCAAATTCAATCCAACATTGTGGAATCCCACATCCCAACTAATTCTTCTCAAGTCCATACACAGCAGCACATCCCTCATTAAAACGCTCATTTCCAACAACAACCAAATCTGAAAACACTCATTTTTCTCACCAAGAACACATCTTAAACCAACACATCTAATCACAATATATGAGAAACCAATCCATACCTATCACCAACATGTGTGATGCTACCAAAAACCCAATTGTGGAGGCACTCACACTCCAACTTGCTTCTCTTCAAATGCAAGTAGAGAGCTTGCAACAATCAAACAAAAATTTTTAAATGTCACATGACTTATGCCCATATCCGTTTGACACAACCTTGTATATGCCACCATTTTCTCATGGATATTTGGTGCCACATTTCCCTAAATACAAAGGCAAGATGAACCCCATTGAACACATAAGAGAATTCACCACTAGTTGCATGGACATTGCATATGAACAAACATATCTCATGAGACTCTTCTCTAGAAGTCTCGCAGGTCATGCACTGGAGTGGTTCTCATTTTTGCCTAAAGGAATCAAAACATGGGATGAATTGGAAAACACATTTGTTGAAAACTATGCCTATAACATTGACACAGATATTGGCATTTCCTCCTTATATAGACTTACCCAAGAGGAATCAAGAGAGACTTTTATTCCATTCTTTCAAAGATGGAGAACCTTAGAAAGTAGATGTCTGGTAGAAATACCTGAAAATGAGAAAGTCACCATGTTTGTACAAAATATCCTGCGACCGCTAAGATATGGCTTACAAGTCCATTGTTGTACCACCTTTTTTGACCTTGTTGAAAAATGTGTTCAACTTGAAAATGCCTTGATCACCAAAGGCGAACTAAAATATGGTGGAAAAAAAATTAAAACCACCACAACCACTAACCCAAGTAATTCCAATGAAAAAACCAAATACTGGGATAAGAATAAACACATCACTAATGATGGTGTGGTCGATGCAAAAACTGTTAATGCAACAAGTCTTGTACTCACCATCAAAGGAGTTCAAAATCAAAATGCACCTATGACCACACCCACACCAACTGCCAATGCTATTCAAAATAATCATATTCAATATAATCAAAGGTAGCCACATCAACCACAACAATTTAAAAAATGCACATACACTCCCTTAGGTGAGCCTATCGAAATTGTCTTAAAGAAACTTATCCAAAACGGTGTCATAACTTTGGAAGAACCTAAACCGTATGACCCTGGTTAGTTCAAGTCATCATGGTGGGATGATAACGCATTTTGTGATCACCATCATGTCAAAGGGCACAAAAATTCTTCTTGCTCTCATTTACGAAATCTTTTGCAAGACCTTATTGAAAACCATACCATTGAGTTAGGAGGTAAACCATTCACATCTAATGTAGATCATATGATCCACAAGAATCCACTGCAGGATCATGGTTCTGGTAATCCCTGCTCATTCAGGATGAAGCATAACATTAATCAAGCCAATCACATTTGTCTTTCCTTCAATTATTCTGGTGGTACCTTCATTAACAATCTTTGTGTTGCTGATGAAGATAACTGTGTGAATACCATTACCATCAAAAAGGCCCCAGAATGCAATGTCACCACGCTTAAAGACAAGGTCACCATCCTAGGTCCCTTTGCCCGTCAACCTAAAATTACCATACTTGGTATGTCTGCCAAGCTGCCAAAACTTAAGCCAGAGTTCAACCTTATCGATCAATTGAACAAAACACTTGCTCAAATCTCCATCCTTGAATTGCTCTGCATCTCACCCGTACATAAGGTCATCTTGGATAAAGTTCTGTAAGAGTCTTCTGTCCCAACCAACATTGATGTCAACCATTTCAAAAATATGGTCAGCTATTTGACTTTGCCTCACCACATTACCTTTTTAGACATTGATTATTCCTCACCCAAACCATCTCATAATGATGCCCTTCATATCGAGGTTTTTATCAATAAACATAAGGTTAGACGAGTCTTAGTAGATGGCGGGGCAAGATTGAACATTTTCTCTTTAAAATTGGTTAAAGCTCTTGGCTTCTTTGATGCATGTGTGTATGCTACCAAGAGCATTGTCATCAAGGCATATGATGATGAAGAACATGCTTCTAAAGGCATCATTACAATTCCAATTCATGTGGGAACAGTTATTATAGATACAACATGCCAGGTCTTGGATCGTGACATACATTACAATATCTTACTTGGTCACCCATGAATTCATGCCTTAAAGGCCATCCCTTCCACATATCACCAATGCCTGAAGTTCCCTTTTCATGGTACTAAAATTACTATCCCAGGAGATCCTGGCCCATTTCAATACTGTACCAATCTGAGAGCCACTATTGAGCACCAAGTACCCATTAATTAGGAATCCTCAACTTCCACCTCTTCAAAATATATTGACCCATATGCACTCACCAAATCATCCATATCCATTCCATTGACTTTTTCCACACCATCCTCCTCGGCCTCCATACCAAGTAATGACCTTCAAATCCAGGACCTTCGTTGTGGAGAATTCAAATTGAATATGGCTTACTGTATCACCACAATACCTAAGCTGCCTAAGGTCTATGGTAGACCGTGTTTTGCAGTCGAGCCTAAAAAAACTTTCAATGTTCCACCAAAAATGGTATTCACACTATGGGGAGATATGGGTAATGAATTCATTATCGACATAGCTAACTAGATCTACAAAGACCCAGAACATTTACCTCCACTACCAGTGCATCTATATGGAAAAGGCTATGAAATATGCAAGGCACTAGGTTTTGACGGCACAAGTGGCCTTGGAAAATCCAACAATGGAAGGTGATAACCTATTATTATTTATGCAAGACCAAGGTACATGGGGCTAGGGTTTGAAAAACTCATAACTGATGATCGACATACCTGTGAACTTTCAAGTGAGGACATAATGGCTCCATAAAGTGTCAAGACATGCGAAGAATCAGTTATCGAAAATAACTCTAATGAATGGGAATGGGGATCTGAGAAAACCCTAAGAAACTATGATATTGACGAACTATTCTTGGAACCTGGACAACCCCCCTTTGAAGAAATATTCTGACAAGAATACAACATTGATCCTATTGACCATCATTCTAAAGATAAAGAATGGGTAAGTATTCCTTGGGCTCCAGAAAAACATAAATTTAAGTTAGCCAAATTTGAATCATCCCGCCCCATTCGCGAGCCCACCCATGAGCCTGACATGCCTGAACTTATTGTACATGCCTCTGAAATTCCAGCCACTAGTCATGATGCTGATACTTTTATCCCCTATTATGACTATGAATACAACTAATCTGAATCTAAATATGGTCCATCCATTACATTTGACACAAAATTTAAAATTGACAATTTTTCCTTCACACTTGAGGCTTCAATTTGCATGGTTTTCGCATCTTCCCCATATTTTACCAGCACTGATGATGGGATTTCCCTTGTTTACCCACAACTGGTTGATTGGGACCAACCAGAGTTGCCCATTATGGATATCTTTCAGAATGATGAGGCCATTGCAAAGTTCATGGGACTTTGGGAAGGCATACCATGGGTTGATCACAAAGCGGGATTATCTATTGACCTAGATTGTGCAGCTTACTTCGGGGAGATTATACAATCCTCCAGTCGCAAAAATACAAAGAATAAAATTAAAAAATAAATTTCTTTAGGTGAAAACCGCAAGCCACCTTCTGACAAAAAAATAGTAAAAATAAAGGACGTATCCGAAGGTGAAAACCTCTCTGTGGCACCTAAGGATGGAGGATTGGACTTTATTCCCATCACACAGGAAAAATCAGCTATGCTTATTGAAGACACAACAAAAGTTAACATAGCTACACCAGAGAATCCCAAAATGGTTCTCTTGGCCGCATCATTATCAAAAGAAGAAAAACTTGAATTTCAACAATTCTTCACAAACAGGAAAGTTAACTTCACATGGCCATATGTTGACATGCCAGGTCTTGACCCAGAATTAGTATTACATCATCTTCCTCTAATCCCTGGAATCAAGTCAGTCAAACAAAAATTACGGAAAATGCATCCACAGATTGCACTACTTGTAAAGGTTGAACAAAAGAAGTTATCGGATGTTGGATTCATAAGATGAATAGACTATGCCGACTGGATATCCAACATTGTCCCTGTCACAAAGCCAAATGGAAAAATCTGCATCTGTACGGATTTCAGAGATTTAAATAAGGCTTGTCCAAAAGATGATTTCACATTGCCGAATATAGACATGATTGTTGATCTCACAACAGGGTATGAGATGTTGTCTCTCATGGATGGTTTTTTGGGCTATAACCAAATTCGTATTGCACCTGAGGATCAGAACAAAAGGGGATTCACATGCCCATGGGGAACATACTATAGGAATGTCATGCCTTTTGTCTTAAAGAATACAGGCACCATATACCGAAGAGCTATGACAACAATATTTCATGACATGATGCATATCCTAATGGAATATTATGTGGATGACCTTTTGGGAAAATCTTTGAAATGGAAAGACCATCTTAGGGTCCTAGACAAAAATTTTAGACAGCTAGAAGATTACAAGGTTCATTTAAACCCAAAAAAATGTGTCTTTGGGGTTACTTCAAGAAAAATATTGTGCTACATAGTTTCACGAAGAGGAATAGAAGTTGATCCTGCTAAAGTGAAAGAAATTCTAGACATGCCTCTACTGAAAGGAATCAGCGAGTTGAGAACACTTCAGGGAAAACTGCATTCCATCTGACACTTCATCACACAACTCACAGACAAGTGTCAACCATTTCAATATCTATTACGCAAAAGTATCCCCTTTGTATGGAAGGACAAATTCCACATAGCCTTCAAATAGATCAAAGAAGACCTATTGACACCACCTATCCTGATTCTGCCCATTGAAGGCAAGCCATTGATCTTGTATGTCTCTGCAACTACGAATGCATTGGGGGAATTATTAGGACGAAATGACTATGAAGAAAAAGAAAGAGCCATTTACTATATCAATTGCACACTGATAGGATATGAGTTGAACTATACAACCATTGAACGTGCATGCCTTGCAGTTGTCTTTGCAGCACAAAAACTAAGACATTACATGTTGAATCACCAAACACACCTACTAGCTAAGATTGATCCACTAAATTACCTTCTTAGCCGGGCAACATTGATAGATCGGTTAGCAAAGTGGGTCATGATTTTAAGTGAATATGACATAAAATATGTTGAGCGCAAGGAAATAAAAGGATAGGTAATAGCAGATCAACTTGTAGATGCACCCATCTAAGGCACTCATCCATTGATAACTGATTTTCCTGATGGGTCTATCTTTCATGTAGAACCTATATCACCTTGGAAACTATATTTTGATGGGCCCCACACTGGTCATGGCTCAGGGGCTGGCATCTTGTTAATCACACCACAAGCGGATTCCATTCCTAAGGCATTCTGGATCACCTTCCCTTTTACTAATAACATTGCATAATATAAAGCACTGGTCACAGGACTCAAAATTGCAATCAAACAGAAAATTTAGACATTGCTAGTATTCGAAGATTCTCAGTTAGTTATCAACCAAGTGAATGATGATTATGAAACAAAAGATGAAAATTTTCTCCCCTCCAAGTGAATGGTGGATAGCTTCCTGACATATTTCAAAATTATTATTTTTGGAAAAATCCTAAGGACACAAAATAAAGCAGTTGATGCCATGGCTACTATTGGATCTCTCTTAGACATTCCCAAAAATGTTTCACAATTTGAGTTCTTGGTGGAACTGCTGTTGATGCCTACATATGACATCCCAGAGTCAGAAATGGTTTGTGAGATTATTGGTCCCTGTTCGCCTTGGTACCAAGACATCTATGATTATCTTAAGTCCCAAACCCTACCACCCAACCTTTCTAATAACTAGAGAAAGTCCTTTATAAGAAAAGCCGCCTGACACACCATCATCAGTGACACCCTATACCATTGTGGCTTTGATAACACCCTTCTTTGTTGTCTCGACACTGATGAAGCCCAAAAAACTTTACCAAAAGTACATGAACGTATATGTGGATCTCATTCGAGTGGTCCAACTTTAGCTAAGAAAGTCACCAGACTTGGATACTATTGGCCGAAACTAGAAAAAGATGCTCTTCAGTTTGTCAGAACATGTCGCAAATGCCAGGTGCACAGTGACCTAATCCACACACATGCACAATTGTCGAGACTGATCACTTCTCCATGGCCCTTCGCACAATGGGGACTTGAACTCGTGGGCAAGATCCATCCATCCTCCTCTAACGTCCATAAATTCATAATCACCGCCACTAAGTACTTTACTAATTGGATTGAAATTTTCCCCCTCACTTACATCATCGATAAGAAAATATCCAAGTTTATCCTAAATTACATCATCTGTCGGTATGGTATTCTGCAGTCCATCATCATAGATAATTGGATTCCATTCAAAAATTAGGATGTTCGTGAACTCTGTGAGTGATTCCACATCCAAAATCATTTCTCCACCCCATATTATCCACAAGGTAATGGTCAAGCTGAGGCATCAAATAAAACAATTCTTTGCATTCTTAAGAAGACCATCAATGATGTTGGTCGAGATTGGCACCTAAAATTTAATCCTTCCTTGTGGGCCTACTATACCAAAATTCGTACACCCGCTAGAGCCACTCCATTTTCCCTTGTCTACGGATCTGAGGCCATATTTCCCATCGAGGTCAAAAATCCTTCTCTCTGAATCTCCTTGAAGGGAATGATCGATGATGAAGAGTACAGACAGTCTCGCCTACATGAGTTAGAAATGTCACAATAAAGATGACAAAATGCCTTGAATCACTTGCAACCATATCAAAATCATCTCTTCCGGAGCTATAACAAAAGAGTGATGGCGAGAAAAATTGAAATCGGTGACTTGGTCCTCATGCAGAACCCAAGAAATCGGGCTGACCATGAAAAGCCTAGAAATTTTGAGCCTAATTGGCTCGGTCCTTATATTATTACTACAGCATTTGGTTCTAGAGCTTATCAGTTGGCCACACCTGATGGAGAACAGTTGACAAAACCCATCAACAGCCTACATCTACGAAATTTTTACACATAGCATCAGAGAACTTGGCTAAAAACCCAAAAATAGAAAAAAAAATGAAAAATGAAAAAAATCATCCCTTGATGAAAACCTGGCAAACAGGCATCTTAGTGACACCAAAAAATCAAAAAATGGAAAAAATACTAAAATTAAATGAATTCATCCAATAGTGAAAACCTGGCAAACATGCACTTTGGATAAGTACCATGGTGAAAACCTAGCTAATAGGAACCATACATAGTCAATCATTGCTCTGCCATCTACTGTTACTCTAATCAGCCTTCATCCACTTTGCATAATCACAACATCCTGACACATTCACAACATTCATCATAAGTCCTGTCAATTCTGGCCATGGCTAGCATTGGTTGACATCACCCCTTGCCTATCCTTGCCTTTTTTCCCGCGTCTGCATCTTTCCATATCATTCGACCTGAATAATCCTTGACCTGTTTGGGGGAAAGGCCTTTATCATTTAACTATAGTGGGTGTCGCACATGATCCTGCATTCGTAAAAATTCCTATAAAAATTCATAAAAATTTGAAAACTTCCTAAAAAAAGTCATAAAAATCTGAAAAAGTCCTAAAAAAAAGAAGTCCTAAAAATTGCAAAAGTTCCTAAAAAAAGTCATAAAAATCCTAAAAAGTCTTGGAAAAAGTCCTAAAAATTGAAAAATGTCCCAAGAAAACACAAAAAACATCCAAATCAATACCCAAACAAAACACAGAGTCAAATTCAATGCTTGTCTCGACAATCCAATCAGTCACGTCAATCAATTTGGTGTCCTAGTCTGAACTATGTTGTCTCTGTGCACTTGCTATGTAGGCAAGATTCATCTTGGAATCCCCGAGACATTAGGTCAATCCTTCTAGGTTGGTCAAAATAAAATCATGGTTCAATCTTTTGTCCTTCGGATAGAGTCATTGGTCGTGTCAAACTACGAGGTCTCTGAGTCCACGACATAGGCAAGGCCATCAATTGATGAGCCCCCGAGGCTGCACTAGGTCAATCCATTAGGGTTCATGGCACTACACACACGTCAAAAAAATTCAAATCAAATCGTCTCTCAATCCTAAGCAAGCAATCTACAGGAAAAATTTGTTTCATCAACATTTCAATCAAGTTTTCATGTCAAGTGATGGCATGTCATAAAATTTATCATCCGGTCAAATTCTATCAAGGTAAATCAACTTGTCAAAATTTGGGGTTCTTCTTCAGATGTGTCCTTCTAAAAAGCAACTCTCATCATTTATTTATGCTTTTGTATGTGCCCTTCCTAAGCATCATCATCATCATCATCTGACATTTTGATGGATTCTCCTAACTCTAAGAATTGATCCTTTTGATATCAATGTCATTCACTATGTGTCCTTCTTGAATCTAGTATCACTTGACATTTCACAAAAGTGACCTCGTCAACCTTGGCACTCCAACATTAAAACACTTGGAAATTTGTTCACTTGGCAAATGCTTGGCAAACACTATTCTGTCTTTTTGATGATTATCATGATATTAGTTCTTTACGTCAGAAGAACCATGACATATCATGATGATCATCCTTGTCCTTCTTGATCATCTCGCTGCTAGTTTCTTGAGGATGTCCTAAATTCAGGATTTAGAGGAGCAACGACGTAGTACGATGATCATCTTGTCTTTTATTTGACTGTCATGCGGCTAGTTTCTTGAGGATGTCCTAACATCAGGATTTAGAGAAGCAGCAACGTCCCATGACTAGTCTTGTCTATCTGCGGTTGGTTATGACAAAATGACTAGGGGCAAGTGCATTCCTTGTATGATTCATGATCATCCTTGTTTGCGACTATTGATCTACATGATGGTTCGACCTTGCACACTATTGATCTATGTCATATCATAGTGTTTGTTGGCCATCATGACATTTTCACCCAATGATGATTAAAGAAAAACAACTAGGATAGTACTATGGAAAATGTTGAAGAATTTTTGTTTCTGCACTAACATGCATATCTTCTCCACACTAACAGGTATCTCTTTCTCTGCACTAACATTTGTCTTCATCCTTTTTTTCTCTCATCCTCTAATGATATCATGCGACATACAAAAATAGAGTTGCATACATGATTATCCGAACATTACATATTCACATTTTACATTTGCATAAATCAAATACCATAATTCACATTGCATAACATTATCATCCATCCATCTGGCATACATGAAACCATGATTTGCATTAAGATCCAGACATCATAAACATAATTTGCATTAACATATAGGAATCATATCATCATACATGGCACAATGCATACATACATAACCATATCCATAATTGCATTCATAAACATAAAACACGATATCCATACATCTCATAACATCATAAATGCATCACATCAATTAGCATCTGATAAAGCATAGAACACCATAACACATAAATCATATAGGTCGCATGAAAACTGCATCGCATATATATATTATTGTAGGATTTGAGAAATACAAATCCACGGAACCCGATCAATACCTGCATGCAAAAGACTTGTCACAGAGAAGGAGAGAGATCAAGACAAGGGTTTGGCTCTCACAATTTGCAAGATGTATTCCAGAAAAATGAATAGAGCATCAAAGAAATGCAAGAGATCGATCCTTATAAAAGGAGATCAAAACCTAAAAGGAAAACCTAACCCTAAACGTAAGTGCATTTAATAATTAATATTAATTATTAAATGACTAATATGTGTGCAAGGTGAAATCTTAAGAGGAGAGTAAAGTTAATTAATTACTTTACTCTAACAATTATCTCAAAAAAAAATGTATCATGTAATAGGATAGAGTCATGAGGTATCCAAAAAATAGAGCTTGCAGGCTCGAGTGTTAATATATACAAATGTCTAATACAAATATCAAAATGCAAGTCCTATGTTGTGCCCCCCCCCCCCCACCCCGTCCTATGGAGGTGACTCATGAGGCGGCTACGGCTGACTCATCACATGAAAAGTGACCTAAATAGGTGTGGCATTCGAAGTCTGACTTTGGGATCCCGAGGGCACAGTAATAGGAGGTTGTCATTGCTCTGCCTAGTGTCTTGATGACACTGATCTTTAACCATGCTCTGACCTATGGTTGTTGCCTGATGAACGCCTATGTGAACTATGTGACCAATGGTCCAATGACTACCCTGATGAGGTGGACCCCCAAACACTTGTATGACTATTGTTGGGCAATCTACAGTTGTTGTGGGTCTGGGTGCCACTGTCAATCCTGTTGTATGATCAAGAAAATCCTTGGTCCCATCTCTCCAGTCGGACAGCCTACTCATATAGCAACCTATATCGACCCCTTCTCTAGACCATCCTGGCTAGCTCCCTAGCCATATCCCTTGTCGGCCCTGTGCATAACTCTGTAAACTCGGTAACCCATCAGTCTGACTCCTGCTATCGAATAACAGCCTAATCTCTCTCCACTCTGGTAACCTCCAACTCTATTGCCAAGGCCTTTCTCTAAGACAAGGTCGCATCTAATCTAATTTGTAGGTCGGCAACCCTTTGATCAATCGTAGCATCTACCACCAAAATGGGTGGTATGTCACCCTCCTCATCCCCATCAATCATCCACTCTCATAGCCTCCTCTCAGCCTCATTCTCCCCCTCCTCATCATCCTCCTCCCTCTCATCCTCCCTCTCATCCTATCCTCAGACCTCTTCACATCAATGTCAAGTGGATAGTGCTCTGCAAGTGGATCCTCCTCTGTCGGAATCTCTCCCTTTGCTCAAACCTCCACCTCCTCTCCCCCTCGAACATCCTCCTCTCCTCAAACCTCTTCCTCCTAGCCAATTGGTTGCTCTCCCTCCTCACCCTCCTCCCGAATGGGTGACAATGGTGTGCCACCCACTCTTTGTCTCACTCTCTTGGGCTTCTTCTGCCCTCCATCACCCCTCCTCCTCCTCACACCTCTCCTGTCCCTGCCATCACATCCTCCCTTGCCACCCCTATCATCTCCTCCATATCTCCCTCTAGCTCCCCTATCATCTCCTCCATCTCTCCCTCCAGCTCCCCTTCCATCTATGCCTCCATCTCTCCCTTTGGCTCCCCTGCCATCTCTGCCTCCATCTCTCCCTCCCCCCTACCATCTCTGCCACCTCAAACTCCCCTCTATACCCACAAGATAACTGATATGCAATCTATAGGAGGTGAACCATTTGGATATGTCAATGGGATATGCTTGTGAATCTGCCACCAGGCATCAAACTCAGCAGATGTCCCTTCATCTGTTGGACCTCCTCTCCATAACTACTATTGCGCAACTAGACCATCTATCTATTGTTCTTCCACTACCACTACCACTGTTATCAGTGGCCCCCATATTGTCTCCCTGGATGACTGTGCATACTCTGTTATACCAACTGCTACAACCTTCTTCTCACAAAACTATCATAATACCCGCTAGGGTAGATACATCTCAATAATATGTCGACTTTGCAATGTACGGCCGATCAGGTATCTGAACTGTCTACATAATAACAAATGACAATCCTCATCTGGCCATTGCACGCAATCTCTATAAGGCCTCTAGACAAAGCTAACTAGTGTGTCGATCTGATGTCGCCAATACCCGGTATCTCCTACGTGGGTCAGACTAACTAAACTAGCATATAGATAATTATAAGGCATCCCATCACCCAACTGTTGCATCTGTACCAGTGGTCAAAAAATGGAAATGTGCTCTCATGCCCAGATCATGAGTAGGGTGGTCCCACAACAGATACTCTATCCCTCTTGGTAGAAAACCTCATGAAGTTGATGATACAGCATATTTAACAATCAGGGCCCCCAAGCAAAAATTGTCCTCTCAGCACGCATACGGACTAGTACATCCCCCCATCCAATCGAAAACCCATGTTTGTGATGATCTGGAATCAGCACTCTGGCTATCAAATTCATCAGCATGGCATCCCAAAGCGGATAGTGGTCGGTCACGAAGTCCCACCTGATCTCATACCCATGGATGCCTAGACCGGCACCATTTGCATCATCATAAATCTCCCCCAAGGCCTGTTACCCTCTATGGAGATCATATACCACTCACTCCCATTGATTGGGATACACAAAATATGATAGACATCCTCCAATGTAATGGTAGCCTCTCCTGTAGGTAACTAAAACAAACATGTCTCTGAGTGCCGCCTCTCACATAGTGTCGTCATTAATTCCCTGGTTTTCCGAATAATGGGCATATGAGTGACATAATATAACCCCAGTCTCATCAACCACCATCTCTCCCTATCACTCAGTTGGTCTACGAAAGCATAGGTAGCAGGCTTGAACTCTCTTGTATAAACGAGAACTAATCATCTTTGCACATGAAGAAACTAGGGTTAGCACACATGGGTCAGCAAATTAGCACATTGCTAATATCTCGGAACCAAAAATTCATCTAAAAAAAGAGTCTACACAAAGTCAACATTGGTCAACCTTGGTCAATTGCATTGCATTGACTGCAATAGCATCGCGCTATGTCACATGGGGCTCTACATCTCACAGTTGTGTCGCAAGTTCGTGAATGCATCATTTCATCTAGCAATTTAGAAAGCTTTAAAGCAATTGCAACTCTCCATAGGGCGATTGCGTCATTTGATAATAATTGTGTCATTTTGTCTATCACTTGTGTCGCAACATGTCACTTGCATCTCACGGAACCGCAAATGCATTGCATTTTGACACTTGTGTCTTTCCCCCTATCAATTACGTGCTTTTAAACTAAAACCCAACTACCCATTGCACTTGTGCCATGACGCAATCAAATGCGTCGAACACGAAGGCGATTTTGGTTTATGTGAAGACATTGCATCATGATGCATTTGTTTTCTCCCTCAAAGCCCTAATAAATGCATGAAAAATCAAAAAAAGTAAAAGTCGGATAGGGTACTTACCGGTGCCTCTACGCCCTCGGGTTGTCAGAATGTTTGCACGCAGTAGCCACGGTGGTTTGTCATGGGAATCACCATCTTCTCCTTGAGCTCTAATCTCCAAAAATTTTGAATAGAGAATGTGGAGAAGACACTTGGTTTGGCTTTTTCAACTTATTTATAGGTTGAAAATTAGGTTTTGACATGATGGGTTTGTACTGGAGGCTCATTTGACTACCTTTGACTGACATTTTTTCTGGCTCAACGTCCTTCATTTTCGAAACCGATCACGTCGTTGTTTTTATGATCATCAAATTGAATAATCGGGACAGTTTCCAAATTTTTTTGACCCCAGGCCAATATTCAAAAATTTTCCCGAGGGGGCATAAGCACTCTGTACCTTCGCTGGGGCATATTCTTGACTTGTTTTCTTTGCTATAACGCGATAAATTGCATTATGTCAAAGAGGGACAAATGTAGACACATAAAAATGACCTAGGCCTACAAGCTCTATTTTACCACTTTCGTCCTATCATAATTATGACATTTTAATTATGTCTTTGTCCACTTTCAACTATTAATTAAATAATTCATAATTATTTAATTAATTCATGTTCTTTTATTCTTCAAAATTATTAAATAAATAGATCTTATTTATTTGTTTAATGTGTCACTAGTTATCTAATGTCTTCTCACAATTAAATAAATTTCTCAATTTATTTAATTAATCTTGACCATTTATGTCCTCCTGATTATTAAATAAATATATTTTATTTATTTATTTAATGTCACTAACTCTCAAAGGTCTTCTTATAATTAAATATATTTATTAATTTATTTAATTAATCGATCACCTTCTCCAAATTTAATAATTATCTTTAATTATTTAGTTGCCTTATTTGACATTTCCCTCATTTTAAATAAAGTAATTTATTTAAATTAGCTTAACATGGTTAACTATCACTTCTTTTAGTAAATAATCTTAAAATCAATTATTTACTATGTCACTAAATCCATATTTTGAATTAATTGTAATTCAAAAATGGTAATATTCTTCTACAAATTAAGTAATTGCTAAAATTATTGATTTTCTAAATCTCATCTTCTTGTTCAATCTTTATCTCTTGATTTTTACTAATTTTCATCTCACTGTCACATTTATTCTCCATCCTTGATTTAATTTCTTAAATTAAATCTTGTCCACTCATTTGGGAATCTTACCCTAACCCTAATTGAGAGTTTCCATTTTGAATCTTGACCCTTGATTCTAGGGCATTTCTCAATCTCGAATCTCATCCGTCCATCCAAAATTGCATTTTCTATAAAATGTCAATTTTGTCCTCATTTTTGACATCTTGAATTTCCATAAACTCATAAATCTTGAATCTTGAATCTTGTGTCATTTAATTTCTTTCCTTTAGAATTTAATTTCTTTTGCATAGCTTATAGGAAATCCTTCAACACTTGGATTAGGACTATTCCATAGCATAGAAGTTTGTTCATCACAATCTAAGGATATACTTTACATTTCAACCAACTAGAAGGTACAATAGAAATTAGTCATGGAGGAAGAATGATTTGGTGAGCTCATTTTAGTTTATTTCCTTTCTATATTCTCCTATGCATTCTATTTATATTGTGGGTTTTATATAATATGCATGTGTGTTTGCTAACTAATCTAATCTTGCAGAGAAATCCTCAATCACAACACCAAGCCGACATAGGAAAACATTAATTAAAGGGGGCTAAATATCGCCAGAATTTGAAATTAAATCCTAAAAAATAAGCCAAGGAGGACTAAGACACCCTAGGTGGTGTCTTAGTCTTCAGGCTCAAATCTCGAGGTATAGAGTCCAAAAAGAGACCTTTTCAAGTGTATTCAAAATCAAGGTCCTTGGACCTTTGGGGGACTAAGATGCCCTAGGTGGTGTTTTAGTCATGATCTAAAAATCAAGGACACATAGATAGAGTCATTAAATGATCATTTTCCCTTTGATGATCGTCGGGATTAACCAGGAAAATACATAGTTTATTAGGCTTTTGAATGCAAAATTGGACCAATTAATACATAGAGAAGGATAAATAAAGCAAGGCGGCTGCAAGCAAGTGTTAAAATGCAAGGGTATTCATTTTCCTACACTACACATTTTAGTCTATGTAAGAACACACAAGAGCATCAAATTCAGGTTGATCAAAAGCAAAAAGAGAGCGAAGAATGTGAACCACAAATTGTTATTATTTTATACCTTTATCTAAAGGTGCCAAGGAGGAAACACTTGCCATGGCATCCACGTGTCAGGTTTCTCTCCTAGGAACACTGTCTATTGTGAAAGAAGAGAATCGATCAATTAGGGGCAAAGGTAAATCTTGATATTGAGAAATCTTACGCTGCTTAGCTTGATACGTCCCTATAATTTGATTCATGATAAGTTTGGATTCACCATGTATGTGAAGATGTTTTATGTTCAAAGTGATCATGGCATGCAAACCAGGAATAAGGGCTTCATACTCAACAATGTTATTAGTGTATTGAAATTATAACCAAAAGGAGGGACTCGCTTACCCTCAAGCAAGATTAAGGCTACACCTACCTCGAAGCTATTTTTACATCTTTATCCATCGAAATACATATCCCATAAAATATCATGACTAGTTGTGAAGAGATTTTTATCAGGGAATAAGTCCGAACCAGGGAAAGAGTGAGATGAGGCAACATCTACCAATTGGTCAGCCACCATTTGACCCTTTATTGATTTATAAGTCACAAAATTTATGTCAAACTCATAAAGAAACATCACCCATTTTCCCACCCATCCAGCACGATCAGTTTTACTTAGAAAATGCTTCAGAAGATCACTTTTTATAATGGCATGGCTTTCAACATGAAAATTGTAATGACTTAGCTTTTGCATTGAAAAGATAAGAGTGAGACGTTGCTGCTCCATAACTTGGAATAATGAGTTTCAAAATCAACTAGGACACATCTAATGTAATATAGACCACCATTTCTTTTCCATCATCATCATATTGAGAAAACAATCCTACTAAAGCATAAGTTGTTGTGGCAATGTAAAGTAAAAAAGGTCTATATTGCATAACTAACATTAGGATAGGATAATTAGCTAGATCGATATTGATTGACTCAAAATCCTTCTCACACACATCATCCCATATGAAATGAACATCTTTCTTCAATAAACATTTGAAAGGAAGGGTACAATAAGCCAACTGAGATATGAATCTACAAATTTCTTGAATCTTCCCTTGCAAAATCTATAGTTGAGAGATGTTTCTAGGTGGAGGCATGTTCACAATCACATCAATCTTATTTGTGTTGAACTTGATTCCATGATGAGAAATTATAAATCCTAATGAATTTCTTGCATCTAAAACAAACACACACTTAAGAGGATCTAGCCTCATCTTATAGAGTCAGAGCCTTTCAAAGATAAGAAGGAGATTTTTCATCTAATCTTGACGAGTTATATATTTCACAAAGATATCATCAACATAGTCTTCTAGAATTATATCAATGAAATAATGAAATATTAGGGTCATTTCCCATTAGTAAGTTGCACCTGCATTGTTTAACCCAAACAACATGACCATGTAGCAAAAGGTCCCCCAAGGTGTAGTGAAGGTTTTCTTGTACTGATCTTCTCGATTAATATGAATCTAGTTATAGCTCGAGAAGCCATCCATGAAGGACAACAATCCATGGCCTATATTCAAGTCTACAATCATATTGATATTAGGTAACAAAAAATTATCCTTAAGAGAAGCCTTATTAACATCATGAAAGTCAATGCAACCATTAAGCTTGTTGATAGAACCGATATTCAAGATCCAATGCAAGTAGCCAATAGGATAGATAATGCCTACTTTCAAGAGCTTCTCTATCTCATTCTTAACTAACAATACAACCTTGGAATTCATCTTTCAATTATTTTGCTTGATGGGCCTTGCATCTAGACATAGGATGATATTATGGACCACTATGGACTCATCAATACCAGGCATATCCTTGTATGACCAAGCGAAGATATGAGGATGAGAATGTAATAGATTGAAATGTTCTTCAGATTCTTTTGAAGAAAGGAACTTTATTATCTCAATTACCTTTCCAAATTATTTAGGATCCTTAATGACTTCAATAATATCCCCCTTAAGGAGAGGACTACGGTCTTCAAGGTGAGGAATAGAAACACCATCATCTATGTTAGATAGAGGAGTCTCCTCCTCCACATTCAAGATAGATTATCCAAAGAATTCTTATTTATTTAAGCGATGCATGAATCATTGCTTATGGTGAAAACAAAGCAGATGAGAGTAGATACCCAATAATTCTTCCAGAGCTTCCTTCAAAGAGAATACATCTAGAGTAAATTCGTCAGATTCTACCTTGTCCTCTATCTATTTAGGATGAACAATACTAAGAGGTTTAGCTAAAATAATGTTAACAATCCACCATGGTTTTTGTATAGATTTTTTAAGAGATAAATGTAACCCTAGGTTACACTGGCGATGCCTAACTTGGACAAGAACTTGAATTCCTTGTTCAATACACCCAATACCTTTCCACCCATAATCATACTTAGAAAGGATCTTATATCTAGGGTCGTAACATGTCTGTAAAGGTTGGGAAGAGGGTTGTTCTGTGTATAGAGAATTATTCCACCAATAGGTTTCAAATTCATCCAAGAGACGACTAACATCCTTCTCATCAAGATTACAAGAATTTGCCTCCTTAGAAAAAGCATGATCATCCTCCTCATTAGGAGAACATTTGGGTTCTTGGATAGGGTTCCAACTATCCTTTTCAATGGGAGGGTGATCATCTTTCTTAGTAGAGGCATTTGAATTTATTGGAAGGTCAAGGTGGATGGGATCTACTTTATATTCTCTGATAAAAAATTCTAAAAACTCCAAAGATTCCCAATCATCACCAGGACATGCATTTGATTTAGAAGAAGTAGACGAGGAAGACTTAGGACTCTTCGCTTTCAGTTGTTCCTCTTTAGGGACATTCATTTTGAGTGCAGAATCTACAAATGGAACCACTAAAGAAAATTTCAATAAATCAAAGGTTAGCGATAGAATACAATTCTTAAGAGTGGAAACAACCAAGGAAATCACAAAGGTGGACAGCTTTAGGGTCAAACTTGATTGTAATTACTTGATTTTTAGCTACAAATTCTATGAGATGATGTAAAGTGGAAATCATAGCTCCTATAGCATGATTCCAAGGCCTTCCAAAAATAATATTGTAAGGTAAGGGACCATAAATCACATTAACTAGAGTGGGTAAGGTAACGAGTCTCATCCACAAAGCCAAGATTATCATGCCCAAGGCTTGATGACCAATGTTGTGGAATCCATAAATATATAAAGAAGAATCAGCTAAATAAAAAGAATCAATCTTCATATTAGGTACAGTAGATCTATACCACAAACACTAATTGTAGGATTTGAGAAATACAAATCCACAGAACCTGATCAATACCTACATGCAAAAGACTTGTCATAGAGAAAGAGAGAGATCAAGACAAGGGTTTGGCTCTCACAATGTGCAAGATGTATTTCAGAAAAATGAATAGAGCATAAAGGAAATACAAGAGATCAATCCTTATAAAGGAGATCAAAACCTAAAAGGAAAACCTAACCCTAAAGGTGAGTGCATTTAATAATTAATATTAATAATTCAATGACTAATATGTGTGCAAGGTGAAATCTTAAGTGGAGAGTAAAGTTAATTAATTACTTTACTCTAACACCCCCCCTTAAAATGAGCAAGAGTGTAGCTACAAACTAGTGCAAGAAAGCAAAAGTAACTACAATGCATGAAAGTAAAATTGGGTCCCGGCAACTAGGCCTGATCAGGTACCCAAGTACAAGGAAATCTCTATGAAACGGAGAAAAGGAGAAAACCCAGTGGGAAAAAACTCCTCTCCAAAAAGAGATGCAAAAAAGAAAGTACAAATGGAATGTCTCAAGAGACTCTCTCAAGAACATATGTAGATATACAATTAGATACCCCCCCATGAGAGAGAGTGGAGACTCCAAAGCCCCCCCAGAATGAAAGAACCCCTGTGCCAATGATCAAACCAATGTGTCTCCTCGAAGGAAGAAATAGATCCAACGGTCGAGGAAGAGGAAATCCCTGGATGTGAGGTGAAAATGGTAGTCCTGGATGATGCTCACTGAAGAACTAAACTGGAGAATGAGTGTTTGAATAATAGAATGGTGAATCAAACAACTCAAGATGATCCTGAAATGTAATCTCCAGTGAAGAAGGGATAATAGGTGTGTTGAATCTGTCATCTATGAGGAAAGGAATATCCTCTGATATGGCCTCAACAACTGCACTTGATGGCTCGATGAGTGGAGTGACAATGTCAATCACAGCTGAAGAGGAATCCTGCTGAAAAAATGTGATCTCAACAAGAGGAAGAGGTGTAGAAGTCTCAACACTAGTCTCATGAACAGATGGAAGAACACATAAGTTCAAGTGACCAAACTTCTCCTCAGATACTACATGCTCTCTTTTAGAAAGAGAGGGAGATGGTGGACCAAAGTGTGTGAATGCATACAATCGGGAAGAATAATCAACTGTCCCTGTTGCAACAATGTTGCCAGTCTGAATGTCTCTGATGTGCACTGAATCAGGTGTGAACTCAACTGTCTTCCCTGTCCCACTGTGAGCAATCTGATAGATGGAGAGAAGGTTAGTGGACAAAGATGGAACACATAGTACATCATTGAATGTACCATCATCAATATCGATAGAACCTTTCCCACATACACTCATATAAGTGTTATTACCCATCAATATGTGTGGTGAGGACGCAGCCTCGAAAGATGAGAACATGTCCTAAGAAGATGCCATATGGTGAGAAGCACCTAAATCTAGTAGCCATCTAGATGAATGTGAACTGGTGGTTGCACATAATGCATGACCCTTATGTGGGGCCTGTCCATCTATCTGGAATGATGGTGAAGAAGAAGACCCGCTTGAAGTAAATGAAGAAGAGTGATGAATGTGGTTCTTCTCAAGAAGAGCTGTCAAATCTGAAACCTCTTTTGCATATCCATCTATCTTCTTCTCATAACACTTGGACTCATCATGTCCTAGCTTAGTGCAATAAGCACACTTAGTTCTATCTTTCTTCGATGATTCCCCCTTAGGAGAAGGTGAATCAGAAGTCTTCTATGAACTAGAATCCTTCCAATGCTCTGTGGTCTATGGATTCTATTTCTATTTCTGCTTCCCCTCAGATGACTGTGCTACCAATGCTTGGTGCGGTGATCCTGTGAGAGCATCCAACTGTGATATTTTAGCCTGCTCTCGTGTCAAACGATCACAAAACACCTCAAAAGAAGGCATGGTAAATGTGCACCCAAGGCATCCATAGTGGAATGGAAGGTAGATGAGAATATCTGAAAGTTCCCACGAAGCTTTGACAAAATTAGGTAAATACACTTTGTATCAGTCTTAACCTTACTACAACCCTATAGAAGAGATCTCTGTTGTTTGAATTTCATCAGAAAGTCCTCAATGGAGGGAAAAGAATCAGGTACAAGTGAAGTCAACTCTACCTCAATCTGTAGTGCATGGAACTGATTGATGGTACCAAATAAATCATTGAACTTGGTCCACATTTCAAGAGGACTGTTGCATGCATCAAGATGAAACAACAAGCTATCTGAAACATGTAAGCAAATCAAACCCATAGCCTCATCCATCTTATTTCTATGTTGCATAATCTCAAATGGCCTTGTCAAAACTGGCTGAACCGTATCTAAACAGGACCACAACCCCTTTGATCTGAGAAGACGTGTCATAAATGTCTTCCAGGTATGATAGTTATGAGGTGTGAGAAGTTCAACAGTAGAAGTATTTTCGGCCATGCTTTGAACTGTGCCTCAACTGCTCTGAATTTTTTATTATTATTATTTAGTGGTCTTTCAGAACTAGACAGAAGACGCAGAAGGGGTTTTTTTGTTTTGGTGTTTATAGATTCTGGTTTTCTAATGTAAATGATAGAAAGCAAGAAAAAACACCCCCCCACAATGCAAAAAACCAATCCCCAATACAAACTGAAAGCCAGAAAACAATAAAAAGTAGTATATGTAGGAGACAAATCTCTGTGTACCTAAATAATTTTTTGGTGAAATAAACTATAGATCTGGAAAGAGCACAGAACCACCTTTCTGACGCCTATTCGCTTTCGAAAAATGGAGCAAAATCGACAAAGTTATGCCCTCCGGAGTGTAGAAAACAACATCTATCTTTGACTGCAATAACAGGAAACCAAATGGAAAAATTTTGAAAATTTTCCTACACCATCAGAACGGAACCAGAACCAGCTTTCCAACGCCTATTTCCATTTGAAAAACGGAGCTCAAACGCCCGAGATACACCCGATTTTGTGAAGACAGCTCAAAAAGGGTTTTTTTAAAAGTTACACAACCGTCAAGGGCTAAAAAACTTCGGCCCCTGGTCCAATCAGCGACCAGGGGGCTGGCGGTTGGAGCTAAGGCTGAAGCCCTTGGGCCTACATGTGACCCTGGCGAAGCCCGTGGGGGCTGCACAGTCCACCGGTGGCGGACCGGTGGCTCCACCCGGCCGAGTGGCGCTCGGGTGGCCGCCCGGTGGCGGATCAGCGACGCCCAGGTTTTAAACTGGGGGCGCAAAATTTTTACAAAAAACCTTTAAAATTTTGATTTTTTTATATATATTTTTTGAATTTTCTACCTCAAAAATCGTGTCGTGAGGTCGTACGGCCTTGGAGTAAAAAACATTTGCTTCACCTGGCAACTTTGTCCAAACCAGACAAACTTTATATGAAAATAGGGGTTTTTGGGCCTTCTGGACTCAACCGTGATGTCGTTTTTTTCCCACAATGCACCAAAAATAAACTCCCCCCCCCCAAATCCATAAAAAACTAGAAAATAAACACAGATCTGATGCAACCAAACCTAGATCTCTAATCCTTTCAAAAAATTGAACAAGCTGCAGCAGATCTGGCTCTGATACCATGTAGGATTTGAGAAATACAAATCCACAGAACCCGATCAATACCTGCATGCAAAAGACTTGTCATAGAGAAAGAGAGAGATCAAGACAAGGGTTTGGCTCTCACAATGTGCAAGATGTATTTCAGAAAAATGAATAGAGCATAAAGGAAATACAAGAGATCAATCCTTATAAAAGGAGATCAAAACCTAAAAGGAAAACCTAACCCTAAAGGTGAGTGCATTTAATAATTAATATTAATTATTAAATGACTAATATGTGTGCAAGGTGAAATCTTAAGAGGAGAGTAAAGTTAATTAATTACTTTACTCTAACACTAATAGCCAAATCGGTGTCACTGAGGGTGCATCTAATACTAATATAGTTGACATTAACTATGATCATTATGGAGTTTGATTTCTTCTACACATCCGGGGGCAGGAGTTCTTGTGGATAGAATGTGATATTCATCAAAAATAAATGAATATGAAACATCAACACATTAACATCCACCGACCTAATGGAGGCAAGCAAGAGGATTTTGTTTAAGGATTCTTGAAGCATACCTTGATAAATCAAAGCGATTTGAAGTGAATCCCAAACTGACATCTTAGTTGAAGTAACACAAATTTGCTCAACAAGATCATAATCACATGGTGCTTTAATCATAGGTTTAGGTGTCGAAGGAAGACCTAGTTGAGAAGGTGGTAAAGAAGTAGGAACCAGTGTACGTTCAGGTGCAGGTATAGAAGGTTGTTAATTCAAATTCCATTGATTTCTTCTAGTGTTATATATGTGCCCTACAACATTGTAAGAAGAAGAGTTTGTAGCTCTTAAGAACCTTGTATACAAATTCATTTTCATTATAATATGGGACCTCATAGATAGAATGGATCCTCTTAGGTGAAGGGCTAGCTAGATTCAACTTTAAAAAAGGTTTTTTAGGCTTTTGAGGAGCCACAGAGACTACAACGACATTCATCGACTTCTCAACTTGTGAAGAGGAAGTAGATGTTTTTGATGAAGAAATTTGTTAAAAATATCTACTGATAGAAGAAGATGCTTCCAATAAATCATCTAGATCATCGTCTAACATATCAAAATATTCCTTAGAAAAAGCGTTATCATAGACATTAAATCATTGTAGAAAAATATATTACATGCTTCACATCAAGCTCACCAAAATGTAGAGAAGGGGGATTCACTGCATATGAATCTCTTGCTTTCCATGAGAATTTGAAGGAAAAAACTACCCTCAACTACCTCGAGTTTTGTTTAATTGAACAAGAAAGTAGAATGAAGAAATTTCAAAGAATTTCTTGAAGGGAGAACATTAGGAAGGGTAATCAAATAGAATGCTTTATAGATCGAAAGAATAGAATACTAAGATCTATGTCACAAAAGGAGAAACTCTCGGCCAAAGGACGACAATGTTGGAGCAAGACTCTAGTACAACACACTAGAGTCCTAGAGGGGCATTGGCATCTTATACGGAAAAAGTGCTAAACCTTAAACATAAATGCCACAAACCTACTAACAAGCTTAGGTCTGAGATTCGTTTATCTAACTAGATAGATAAAAATCGAGATATACTATAAATACACAAGGGAATGGAAATCCCACTTGCAAAGGGTCCTGCATTTGAGATCTTCCTCCAAGCTTCGCTTGGATGACCTATACACAAGATGAATAAGAGAATATTTTGGGGCTATTTTGGGGTTTTCATAGTCAAACCCTCATTTTGGTGTTCCCACCTCCATGGGCAGCTGGATATACAAAGAAAATATACACAAAGTAAACAAATAAAAATTAATAAAATCAAACCCCACTCAAGGAGGAGAACTTGTATCACAAAATAGATTTGCAATAAGTTGTCTATTTCCAAATAGAAAAGAAGATAGAGAGTGTTACCAATAGTTTGTCACCCCTCTTGACTTGACAAATGCATTGTTGATTGCTTGCAAGAGAGCTTTGGTTGTTTGAGGGACCTTAGTCCAACAGAGCTTCACAGTAGAAGCAAGATTGAAAAGAGAAGAGCAAGAGCATAGAGACAGAGTGAGAAATTTTAGTGTTGGAATGAAAGAGTCCCCAAAGAGAGATAAAAGGAATAATTTTTGTGTGGTTGTATGGGAAGGAATATTTGTTACCCTCATATTTTGACTACAAGGACATGTGTCATGAGCCAAAGATTCTAAGATTCCCCATTTAAAACTTGAAAAAATGTAGGTACACTAGCGCATCATGCAGATGTTTGCAAGATGTGTAGGTGTCTAGCTCATGTTTTTTAAGAAATGAGGTGGTGGATTGTTGTTACTTCATCATTGGTCCTTATGGAGTTGAAATCGTGAAATTTTGACCCCTAAGGTTCTCATCATAAATGTGACTAGGTGAAATAAATGTTGGGTTCAAATGCGCAAATGTGAAATTTCCCCCAATGGTGTAATTTTATGACATTACAAAAGATAAAATCACTCTTTATACCACAAATTATCTCCCTTCCAACAAAACTTGCATGAACTACTAGGATCACTCTTTAACTATTGAATGATATTACATGTAGCAACATCATTTTTCCACTCTACTTTGATTTCTACCACCCAATCTAGTTGTAATATTGAAATGACACACACTAAGGCATCATCTTTCTCATCATTCCTAGATAGTGCATTTTTCACAACATTTTCCTTCCCTTTCTTAAATAAAATCTAAAATTCATATCCCAACATATTAGTACCCATTTTTTATTTCTCTTCAAAAGATATTTTTTATTTCAAAAACTATTTTAGGATATCTTGAATTGTCTTAACCTTGAAGTATCTACCCATTAGATAAGGCCTCCATTGATTTACTGCATGAAACATAGTTATCATTTCCTTCTTATAAATAGGTTTTAGTTGTCTCTTACTCTTTAATTAGCAACTCTCAAAAGTAATTGATTGACCCTCCTTTATGATAGCTACTTCTATACCATTTCCTAAAGCATTACATTCCACAATAAAATCCTTGGTGAATTCTAGAGTGGCAAGCACTAGAGTTATACGCATAGCATCCTTCAATCTCTCAAATTTTGCATTAGCAGACTCATTCCACTGAAAGATCATCCTTCTTCAATAAATTTTTGAGGGTTGTTGCTATAAGGCCATAATTCTTCATAAATATTCTATAGTATTCATTCAATCCCAATAAATACCTCAATTTTTTAATGGTTTTGGAATAAGCCATTCCATGATAGCCTTAATTTTGCTAGGATCCACCTATACTCATTCATGTGAAACTATGTTTCCCAAGTACTCACCTCTTTGAGATAAAAATTATACTTATATGGATTACCATAGAGTTGATGATCTTCAAGAAATTCTAATGCTTGATCTGAATGTTGCAAGTAGCATTCCCATGTCTTTTTATAAATCAATATATCATCAAAGAACACTAATAAAAACTACCTCAATAATTTCTTAAAGATAATGCTCCTAAAACTTTAAAAGGTAAACAATGCACTAGTAATTGATTGACCCTCCTTTATGATAGCTACTGCTATACCATTTCCTAAAGCATTACATTCCACAATAAAATCCTTGGTGAATTCTAGAGTGGCAAGCACTAGATTTATACGCATAGCATCCTTCAATCTCTCAAATTTTGCATTAGCAGACTCATTCCACTGAAAGATCATCCTTCTTCAATAAATTTTTGAGGGTTGTTGCTATAAGGCCATAATTCTTCATAAATATTCTATAGTATTCATTCAATCCCAATAAATCCCTCAATTTTTTAATGGTTTTGGAATAAGCCATTCCATGATAGCCTTAATTTTGCTAGGATCCACCTATACTCATTCATGTGAAACTATGTTTCCCAAGTACTCACCTCTTTGAGATAAAAATTATACTTATATGGATTACCATAGAGTTGATGATCTTTAAGAAATTCTAATGCTTGATCTGAATGTTGCAAGTAGCATTCCCATGTCTTTCTATAAATCAATATATCATCAAAGAACACTAATAAAAACTACCTCAATAATTTCTTAAAGATAATGCTCCTAAAACTTTAAAAGGTAAACAATGCACTAGTATACCAAATGGCATCACCAAAAACTCATAATGACCCTTGTGATTCCTAAATATTCTTAGAAATATATTCTTCCTTAATTCAAAATTGTTGATAACTTGATCTAAGATCTAACTTTGTAAAATGGATAGCTCCTTTTAATTCATCTAGCAAATCATCAATGACTGGAATAGGAATCTTATCTTTGATGGTTTACATGTTGAGCACTCTATATCTAGGCACATGTGCCAAGCTTCATCCTTCTTATGCACCATCACCATGAATGAGTAAGAACTTTGGATATGATTGATAATTCTTGCGTCAAACATCTCCAAAATCTTTTCAATCTTTGTTTTTGAATATGTGGGTCTTTGTAGGGTCTGATGTTGAGTGGCCCTCTCCATGGGACTAGTTATATGGAATGATCATGATACCTCTTAGGAGTCAGTCCTTTAAGAATATCTACAAAAACCAATAAGTTATAATCAATGATTTCTTATAAATTTGGATGACTAGGAGCATTAGATTAAGAGACTTCTAATACATCATCATAGATAGTCATCCATGATCATCACATAAACACAAAATGAAGCTAAATTGAAGAAGGTATATCTCATATATATCATCATCAAAACAAAGGGGAGAATTTCATAGTATGTCATCATCAGTGGAACAAGTGTGATAGGATAATACAAAATAATACGTATATACGAGGCCTCGATTGGGCTGAAGAATATATATAAATCATGTCTGCAATATGTCTCTAAGCAATAAACAACATGAGGATAGTGTACAGAAAAGTAAAACTACCCGATAGGAAGAAACCCTATAGACTAGGTTGTGGACCACCATATAAATACAATTGTCTAACAAAGTGATCACCTACCTCACCACCACCATCACCCACAACACTAGGTTCTCTGAACCATGGACATTGAGTAGCTCTAGGAATAGTAGCATCATACAAGATCTGATAGTATGTGGACATCTGTAAAAACTAATCTCGCTCAGCTCGCATACTATCACACTCTACCCTGAGAGTATCTCTCTCTACCATAAGAAAATGTGTCTGAGCCTCTACATCATGTCTTCATCCACTCTCACTATTTTTCTCAAACCTAAAATTGACCCTCTCTATGGTCAGAGTAGCAACTTGATCCTCTGAGGCCTGTTTCCACACTATCTCAACATCTCTAGCAGTGGTCATTTGAGCTAATTGAATACCTCCATCCCAGGTGGTGGAGGGGGACCCAAAACCTATCCATGACCTTGTACCTGAGGCATATGCTCATCATGATGACCTTGTTCCCCATCATGTCGAGCTTATCCAACTACTCTACAAGAACCTCAATGTGAATTCGCTCTCCATGTCAACCTGTAATACTTGCTCTACCTAATGTAGGATCACCCCCAGGATCTATAAATCTCAAAGGCCTATATCGTTCCCACCACTAATTAAAATCAAGTGTGGTACCCAGATATACTAAACCAATCGGCCAACCCCAACCAACTAGGGCAAGTGTTCTAAATGTAGCAACAATAGTGTCATTGTCTGATTGATGACCCCATACATAGACCTCCCTAGTCATTTGACTCAAATAAGCCTCATACATATCATGAAATCGGCCATGTCTCTCTCCAAGCTAATGGCATACTCTATCTGATAAGTAACGCTCTAGAAAAGAATGAGATCAACCAATCAACTATATGGTCTTTCAATAGCAAACAAGATGCTTTGGATCCTCTAGCCATGCCTCACAATCCATGCAGGGTCTCCAAACAAAACCTAGCATCTCATCAAACACACAGCGCCAATATGGAAGATCTCCAGACAAGGTGTAGTATAAGAAATCTCCATTTAATGATATGAGTACGGATCCTCAGAAGTACAATCCTATCTCCCATCAAGTTGAACAACTGCAATGTGCTCCCAGACCCAATTAGTCAAAAGAGAGATAGTTGTGGAAATGGATTTCCCACCCCGATATACAACCTAGTGCATATCTATGTAGAGGTAGGTGAGAAAACAAAGACCCCAACCATATCTGGCCCCATGCTCAAACATACCCTCAATACATATACCCCATCCAACAAGGAACCGGTGACCTCTCCTATCAGGAACAACTA
This sequence comes from Sequoiadendron giganteum, assembly GCA_007115665.2. Classification (NCBI taxonomy): domain Eukaryota; kingdom Viridiplantae; phylum Streptophyta; class Pinopsida; order Cupressales; family Cupressaceae; genus Sequoiadendron; species Sequoiadendron giganteum. Next base: position 224,289,810 of record CM021100.1, read on the forward strand.
GTCCTGAAATAAAATCACAAAGGACAAGAGAAATAGGGTTTGGACTGCCAACGAACTCAGACAAATCAATCTTGGAATTTTGAACCTCCAAAATTTTGACACCCAACATACATCACATGGCACGAGTGCCTTGTCAAACATGGTATGTGAATAATTTAAAAAATGTGTGGTTTATAATTTAGGTTATATAACACCACTCTTTTCAACTTATCATTCAATAACTCCTTAGGATTCCAAATTGGATTGACTATCAACACAAATGTGAGCCAATTCTCAACAAGGGTGACCTAGGGGGATTCTTTAGGCTTTGAAGGTTTCACCACAAAGCAAAAGATTGGAAAAGAAGACTTGACATTCAACTCACAAAACCTATTAATGCAAGCCAAATGATGAATGCAAATGACAAAATTAAGTAACAACAAGTTAGGATGTATGTACCTAGGAAGTTTGGAAATGTGAAGGATTCTAGAAATACAAAAAAAATGTCAAAATATGCTAGGGAGGACTAAGATGCCCTTACTGTTGTCTTAGTCCCGCTGCTATTTTTCGAGGGAAATGTGAAATCTTCGGATTTCAGAATAGAATATAAAAGAATCTCTACAAAATACCCTTGGGAGGACTAAGACTCCCTTAACATTGTCTTAGTCCCGATCTAAATTTTTGAAATCTCTGAATGTGATACTGAGGCTCAATGTCTACACTTCCTTCTTCACCAACTCTTCAAATCTGAACTTGTAAAATAACCTACAAAACAAAGGGAATTTGATTGATTATTTATGGGGGTTTTCCTTCGTCAAACCCCTTGTTTGGTAATTAAACCTTGATGAAAATGCATAGATCAAAAAATGGATATGTGTGTGGGTGGGTGTTGCCACAATAGTGTGTCTCACTTTTGGGATGTGCTGATTTTTTCTTGAAATCACTATTTTAGAAAAACTAATGATTTAAGTCTAGAGAGGCTCCATCTAAAGGGTTTTAATTGAAGAGGGATCGATAATACCCCCTTAGATCAAACCCCCTTGTATATAACCCCTCTATTATTAGATCATACCCACAATGGAGTCTCCTTCATAGCTATCAAAATGTTGAACAAAAACCACTTTTTATTTACCTTTTGAGGGATCAAATAACATCATTTAAAATTTATATTTTTCAATAATGTAGCCCTAAAAACAAGCTTTCCAACAAGTATAGATTTGATATATTTTCATTTTATCATGTATTTAATTTTCAATTTTTACTAAACATACTTTTTTATGCGAACATCTAGCTCTTGTTGTGCAGAGGTGGAAAAATAGTAAACCATTGTAAAAAAAATTCAAAAAATACCCTTTCCCTAGGTATGTATGTCCTTGTTTCACCAAAATAGAAAAAAAATGGATTTTGATATAAACATAAAAGTAAGGTTGTACGACACACACGTATGTCTGAATTATAGTTACAGTGACTTCAAAAATTAATTAAAAAAAAAATGCAACAAAAAATTATGAAAAAATATCCTTTCCCTAGATATTGATTTTGAGAATCTATATTTCTAAAATTATAATTGTTTCTTTTATATAAAAAAATTTATGATGTACGACATAAAAATTACTTTCTGTAAAAGTTGTTTTCTGTTTAAAACTAGTTATTAAAGCAGATGTTGACAAATTCATGATTTATTTCAAAAAAAATTGAAAAAAATTTATTTAGAATCTACACACAAATTTCCACAAATCACTAGTTTACATTATCTTCAAATTCTCAACGGTTTAGCTTCTATAGGTCTCAGAAGATGAAGATTCGGTTAAAAATATTTATGTAAATGTCCATCTTGGGAAAAAAGTGAAACATAGTATAGTGATTTCACCTGAGCCCTAATCTTAAATGTGTCTAAGATTATGCAAGCTAGAACATGGAGAAACCCTAGTCAAATTTGTTATAATAGAATTCCTAAGATGCAAATGAAAATGACCTACAAAGGAGATCTTAAATCACCTTAATAATCCATAAACATAAAATGTACCTTCCTTAGGCAGAAAGTAGAAAAACAATGGAAGATGGAATCACTCAAGAAACAAGTCCTTAAGTTTGTAAGTATGGCTAGTTGCATCTCCAACCTAGAATATCTCATGATCCTCCATAGGAATCCATCATTAGTGTTTGGCAATGCTAGATCTTGGCATGAAAATACACTTGAAAATTTTCCAAAACACAATAGAAGGCTGCTCCAAGACTTCAATTCCTTGCTTCTTGAAACTCTCCTTCTTGCTTACTTGTTTCTCTCTTCAAAAACTTAGGTGAAAATGGGTGTGAATCTTACTTTTATAGGCACTCATATCTAATAACCCAATTATTAGATCCCAAAGGCCGACAAAATGCCAAATTAAATCAAAAAAAATCTTAATTCACAAAAATAAAGCCCTCAAGACTAAGACACCCTAGGTGGCATCTTGGTCCCACCAAAGGGAAGTAATATTCCACCAAGGGTATCTTGGTCCTATCAAGCTTATTTTACAATTTTAAAAGGTGGGTTGCGAAGATTAAAGGTTGTTTGCGGATTTTGGTCGGGTTTACAATTGAAATATGCCTCAAGATGCATAAAAAGGGGTCTTAGGGGCCCATAATAAGTTACCTAAAAGGAATTTAATGCAAGGGTTGCTAAACTATGTCCACATTAAGTGTGAAAAGGAAAAGGTATGCATTTTTCTACACTATAGTATGTCATGAGCTCATAATGGATAGGAATGTGGAGAATCCTCCACACATCCTCAAGTGTAACAATTGCCTCTCCTATAGGTAAATAAAATGAAGATGTATCTGAATGCCACCACTCCACAAGTGCAGTCATCATCATTGTATGAGTATGAATGGGAGGAATGTAATAGAGATTGTGTAGGCCAATCGCATCTAGGAAATCTCACTCCAAAACATTGAAATGGGCAATCGGATCAAACAGATCCTGAGGTTATCTCTCTCTTAGTTGGAGTGGTTTAAGGACCACTTGCAATCATTTTAAACAACAATGTTAGGGTTTCATTCTAAACACGTAAAACAATCTTAAACAACACAAAAATGATGAGAAATGAAACTTGTGGTTCTAAAATAGGCAAATGCTAGCAAGATTTAGCAAAAGAAAAGAAACAATAGGAAAAGAAAACAAACAAGAACAAAAGCAAGGAAACAAGAACAAAGGTGAGGATTTAATTCAAGGGTGAGAATATTGGATGCAAGGATCCGAAGCAAGGGTGAGGGTCTTTAGAAAATGAGAGGAAACCAAAAATAAGCATTCAAAAGTGAAGATTTGCATCAAAAGCATGAAACAAAGGCAAAAATCTAGGTTAAAGTGAGGATTTTAAGCAAGTGCGGGGTTTTATGTCAAGTGAGAGCTTCTTGAACAAGCAAGTGTGAGGAAAATAATGTAGATGCTCTGAAATCATGGAAACTTAACTATTGACCTAGCAAACTTTGTACATGAAATACCAAAATAGGACAAGACGAAAGTGAAAAGCAAGAGGGTACATACCAGGCCACTCATACCTGTGAGTTGTCCAAACTCCTGAACTAGATTCCAACAATGTGGGGCTCCCTGGATCCTCGGCATTGCTCCTTGACAACTGACATAATGTAAAATCTAGAGACAAGAATTCAATATAGGATCAAAGCACAAATGAGACAATTAGAACCCTAATTACCTATATTAAACCTCAAAAAACCTATTTTTTATGTACCTTCCTACATTCAACTTAGGACTTCCCGGGAATAGAGGAATAACAAACAAGGGACCTATAGACCTAATTTTTTATCCTAAACACATCTAAACTAAAATAGAACAATTTCATGAGACTGACCTAAAAATCAAAATTTTTAGCCAACCTCTCAAGGGTGCAACACAGAGTCCTACCATCATTCTGTTGAATGTTGGAGCACAGTGGTGCATAAAAAAAATCAAAAAAATGATCTTAAAATTAGAATCTTTGAAACAAAGCAACCAATACTTTATCTCAAAGAGGGGCAAAATGTAGACATGTAAAATTGACCTAACACTTATCACACAACCTAAATAGCATCAAACAGCATCCAAAACCCTAATTTCCTCTAATTAAATAATATAATATTATTTAAAATAATTCACGTTTTCATCATTTTTGACAAAAACCCTATTTCTATTATTAATTGAATAAAATGATATTATTTAATTAATTCACATTTTCATCATTTTGACCAATTAAATAAATTACATTTATTTAATAAAGTCCTGATCCCACTTTATTTTGTCCTGATTGATTGAATAACACCAATTATTTGATTATGTCACTAAATCACCTTATTCCCCTAAGTTAATTGAATTATTAAATCATAATAATTTAATTGACACTTTCCCTCAAAATTTTGAATAATTAAATCAAACTATGCAAAACATCAACAAAAATCAAATCAAATTAATGTAACTTGGTTTGTAAAAGTCAAACTTGATTTGCATGTTCAAATCCAAAAAGGAATTAATTAATTAAATCAATTAATCAGTTTTCCTCACCCACTTTTTGATTGAGCAAATTACGATTGTTGACTGAGCCATCTAATTTGCAGATTGATCAATCAATTTCCTAACTAAACCATCTAAATCCGTCAATCTAAATCCTGACAGACCAATCTAAATCTTGACTTTAACCAATTTATTCCTCAATCACACAATTTGTGCAATCTACTTTGCACAATTTATTCATGTCTAAATCCTCTCAACACCCTTCGATAGTCAATCTTGATCGTTCATTTTGAATCACTTTTTCTATATAACAAACCTCTTTCCTCACAAATAAGGATCAAATATTCAACATCATTTGCACAACGAAGTACTATCGAATTCACAACCACCATTGGTAGAGATTCAATACATATCTTCAATCAACCAACACCCAATGCATCATTCATCAAGTGTTTGCACACGAACTATGGAGACTTCACAATGATACGAGTAATCCAACATCAAGCGAATACACTCTGATATGAGATGGTAACACTTTTCTTTTGTTTTGAATTCAATTTGGTAATCATATGATTTCCTAATATGTTTTCAATAGCTTAGTTTCATTTTGTAAGTGTAGGAATAGATCTTAGATTAGTGTTCTTGATCTTAGATTAGATTTTGATTTCAATTTCATTTTATCTTGTTAGCATCTATGATTTTCCCCCTCACACACCATCCAATCGCAAAAATCCTTTTGTCATGGGATCATACTTAATGTCAAGCATATCAGCCACCTTTTTGGGTAGAACAGAACTGATAGCCCCTGAATCTATCATATAGTTATTCACTATATGATTTCCAATAATCAAGTATAAATAGAAGGGAGGTGGCTTACTAATTTTACTTGAATTCTCTTCTTTCTCTAGTTGCACTAGGATGATTGATGGAATAGCTAGCTCCTTTTCTGATACATCACTTGTTTTCTTATGCTCCTTTAAAGCTCGGTACAACAAATCCCTTTGAGATGGGATAGATAGAGCCTCCCACATGGTGACATTTAGGTTAGCCTTCTTCATAGATCTAATCAACTATATTGAAAGGATGTTGACTAAGTAGGTGAAACCTTTGAACCTGTGAAATCCAATTTTGTTGAATAGTTGATTTGAGGTTGTCTTGTGGATTTTTTTCCTCCACTAGTAGGTTGATCTAGTTGTAGAACAGTTGTTCTACGTGTTATTCTAGGGACTATAGCATCAGATGGTTGGAGGATATAAACCTACTAAAAAGGTGTATCATTATCCACTACTCTCCTCTTTGATCTTGTATTTTGAACAATTTCATTAGTAGCTATCTAGTTTACACCACCAAAATCTTCTTGATGTTATTTAACCAGTGTGGTGTCTTTGTGCAAGTGATCTTGTTTACTGGTAGCTACTCAGTTCGCATCAAATTGTTATCTTGAAATTGGGGTTTTTTTTTTAACCACTGGGGTTTGTACAACCTCTCCATTTTGACAAGTATCCTAATTATGAGGTTGATTGCATGGATAGAACCATTCATTCTCTTGATCTAGGTTGTTCTAAATTGGAACCAGATCCTTAAAAGTGTTAGTAGTAGCTAGATTCATGTTATTCGATGGATTGGCATGATTTCATTAATTTTCCCCTGATAGGGTTTGTCTATTTTACTGATAATTTTGATTATGGGAGTAATAAGATCTATTTCTTTGGGTTTTTCGCTCTTCTTTTACCAACACTTACCAAAACCTTGTGATAAAGTTCTAAGTTTGTGTTATTCACTAGAAGGTGCAGTAGAAGTAGATGGTTGACTAGTAGATCCCATTGGAATAGGAGCCAATGTGGGCTACTAAGGAAGAAGCTCTAGTAATAGATGCATTTGTTGCCTGGGAGTAATTTTCCTAGCTTTTATTAGCTAAATTTCTACCCTGATGGCAATGTCATATACATCTAGCAAGGTTACCCCACCCATAGACTGAATCGTAATAGCTATATAACTATTAAGAGCTTTTAAATAATACAAGAAGGCATATTTGAAAGAAGGTTTCACCAATGTGGGGATTCTATCCCAAGTCTTTTCAAATTTATAGTTGAAATCAACCATGAATTCATTGGGTGCCCTCTTAATTGTGGTCAATTTCTCTACCCAATACAAATGATCACTCTTGTCTTCAAAGTGCTAACATATCTTTTCACCTAACTCATCCAATGTGTGAATAGATTTAGGTTGCAGACCTTTTTACCATTGTAGTTATTTTCCTTTCAATGAGGTGGCTAAGAGTCTAATAGCCACATTATTTTTTATCACATTGTGTATAGAACAAATATTTGCCATATCAAGGATGTGTTATGTCAGGTTCGTGGATATTTTACTAGTGAGATGGGGAATAAATTTTAAGGCACTAATAGGTATGTCATCTCTCTTGGCTAACACAAGGGGGACTACTACCAATAAGATACAAAACCTTGAATTTCTAGGAGAATCCATATTGAATAATGGTCTATTTATCTAGGTAGTAGGTGAAAAACCTACCAAATGGAGGTGTAGACTAAGTTCTAAGAGATGAATTTACAAAACCTCTATCTCTATTTATTGGTGATAAGGAATACTTATTTCTTATTTTAGATGTAAAAAATAATAGATTAATATATTGGAAAATACCTCTAGAAGATGCTCTAGTTTGGATCATTGGCATGAATTTGTAGGTCTGATCTAGAACCAAGACTTTTGAGTTACAAAAGAGTCGCCAAATTGATTACAGAGTCTTCCCTTGAATGCAGAGTCACCAGGTACTTTGTTGAATGCCTCTTCAAGGCTGAAATATTGAGTAAAACACCACTTTCTCAACAAAATGAATTAAAGCTCATAGTATTGGTCCCATCGAGTGTGCCAAAAAATGTTGTCACATGAAATTGCACCCTGTTGACCATAGGATCAAGATTCCAATGCCACAATGGAATTGACCTCAAGGTATGGGACCTTTCAAGTTGAATTCAAGTCTATGGAGAAGTTTTGCTTCTCTTCTGTTGCAAGTGAAGATGTGTTGGTCCAACCTAACTCATGGTTCAACCAAACACTACCCTACTTTGACCAACTCACAAGGAAAAGGAATAGAAGAAATGCATAAAAATGGAAAGGGGAGGTGATACACCAAGATATAAATGTTTCTTCCTACTTGGAATTGCATAGAGTATCAAAAAAACCACTAAAAAGGCTCACACAATTCTCTATTCCATAAATTTTATAAGAGATAATGGAGGCTAGGGTCTAAAAACTTCCTAAAAGGGGTGTAGATTACCCATATTTAACACTTACAATAGATTATCACACTCATATAGCTTGTAAAGATGATGAAATTCATACATACAAAAAGGTACCAAATGTTACACTAGATACAAATACAACTAAGAGGTAGAAATAGTTATTTTATTAACACAGAGGCATGAAATCCAATTCCAGTTGCAGAATGCAAAAATTACATAAGCCTGCTAGAGAAAATATAGGGAAAAGCCTAGGGAAGAACCCCTAGAATGAATACAATCATTTCCTTTATAGTTGTGTCGCCAAAAAGTGTAGACTTGAAACTTTTCACTACTTTGGGCCCTTGCCTATGGGATTTTGACCTCTTTTTACCCGTTTTCCAAGCCTTGTGTCAAGGTGTCGTAAGGTGTTGGAAAAGATTTTCACACTTTTGTAGGCTTGTCACCATTAAATAAACCCTTTCTTATCGCATAATGACCCCTTAATGCACATACATGCCTTACATTAGTCTATTTTGTGAGACAATCCTAACAAACATCAATAACCACATCTTAAGATCCCCGAAAACCAATCAAAAATGCTCAGGTGGACTAGGTCGCCACCTTGGGTGACCTAGCCCCATGTGGCATAAAAATCATAATTAATTCAAATTACTTTCAAGATTTTGTTTCCTAAACCCTAATTTCAGTCTATATGGTGTAATTTTTGAGAAATTAAGGTACAACATGTATAAATAAGGGTTTTTCCTCTCATTTTGCACCTTCTAAGTCTAATTTTTCTCCTCACTAAATCTTCTCAATCACTCATCTCTCCTTCTCAAGCAAACTAGTGTTTGAGTATTCTAATTCACCAAGACATCTCTCAAGAAGAATCCAAGGGAGTCGACTCCTCTATTTCTGCAACTCAAGATCTATCATCAAGGCAAGGTAAACTCCATTGATTCATCATTTTGGATTGATTACTCAAAAGGGGTTTGATCAAGGCAAACCCAAATGCCCTAACAATCAACAGGTTTTCCCTCTTAGTGTGATTTGTACATCTTGTATGTAGATTTGGCAAAGAACCAATGTGGAAGATCATTTAGCAACTTGTCAAATCTCTTCAAGGTTGCAGAAACCCTAGTTGAGGCTTGGAGGACACTTGCAGACCAAATTCTTCGCATTCAAAATCGGATACCTAGAGGAGCATAAAGTGTAAACCGAGGGCTTCCACTTCCACTCTCTGATTTCCAAAAATTCAAAAGAGGATCGTTTCCAACAATGGTGACCTAGTCCCATTGAACCTATTTTTTAGATTTTTTGTAGATTTGGATACCCATTTGGTTGAAATAGGCTCCGATGTAGTTTTCCAAATCTGGGACTAGGTCACCCAAAATGGCATAAGTCTCCCAAAAAAATAAAATTTCAACATCAGTAGCATTTCTAGCCTCCAATCCAATCTGCAACTCACTTCTAGGTGCACCTCTTCAATCCTATTCATTTTTATAATAGTTTGTTTATGTTTCTTAGGTCATTTGCATATCATTGTGTGTTTTTAAACATAGTTGCATTTCATAACTTTTACATTATTAGTTAGTTTTTATTTTCAGCTTATTGCATCTAGGGCATTTCATTCACAAACACACACACACACACACATTTTAAGCCCCTAATCTTTGAATTTGTAAGATGGGAAAAAACAAATAGCATAGATAAAGTGACAGCCAACACAAATCTAAGCTATTAACCTCATCCAAACAACATAATACAAACAAATGGAGAATAATAAGCTAAAAGAATTCAAATCAAATACTCCCCTTTTAAGTTGCTTCACTTCTCTTGTCTCTCTTATTTCTTCTTATGCCAATATTGCCCTCAGATTTTTTGTTTCAAAGTTGTGCAAATACCTGCAAATAATAAGCAAGAAAGTTGGAGATAATGGTTGTTAAATCAAAAATGGACGAGAAAGGTTGTTTCTATAGACAACCATTCAAACAAATGGACGAGATTGATCTTCTAGAAAGATTCTAAGATCAACAGATGAGGATTCATGAAAGGGAGGTTACGAAATGGATGGCCAAGATCGAGTTTCTAGAATGATGTCAAGATCTATGGTTGAAAATTGATGCAACCAGAATATGCCATGCATGGAAAAGATATGACGTCGATGGCTATGATGCTCGACATCTATGAAAGACATGCAGGACATGCAGGATATGACATGAAATAATGATAGGGGATCTTTGACCAAAATGGAGGGATAAATAATTTATACCCTTAACTTATTTGAAAAGGGAGGAGAAGGACAAGTAGCAAATAAATAATTTATTTTAAATTAATTATTTGGAGGAAATGAAAAAGGAGATTTAGTTAAACTCATAAATTTAATTAAAGGAGGAGATATAAATTAAATATGGATAATTGATTTGGATCAATTATTTAAAAGAGAAAAATGGCACATAATTAAACAATTTCGTCAATTATTTAATTATAGAAGAATAAAGGGTCAAATAATTATTATCTGACTATGGATGCAAGACAAATAATTAAATAAAATTTAATAATTTATTTAATTATTGGAGAAATGGATATATTAGCTATGCAATTAAATAATTTTAACTGATCAAGATAGAAATCAGAAGGTGAATCAATTAAATAATAAAAAATTATTTAATTAATAAAAGAATGTGATCGAACATAATTGAATAATTAAAAATGACGCTTGCAGACTTAGGATATTTTTTAGTGTCTACATTTTGCCCCTCTTTGACATAATGTAGTTCATCGCGTTGTGTCAAAGAAATTTAACTATGAAATATGCCCCAGTGTAAAGAGAAAGGGAAAGGATGACCAGGAGGGTTCAAAGAACATGAATGTGCTCTCGAAATGGAAGATAAATCTAGAGGATGAAGGATAGAAGAAATTTTAGCATGAAGGAGATGGATGTTAGCATGGAAAAGACAAGGGAGATGAGATTTTAGCGTGAAAAGGAGAAAGAAGATAGATAGTAAATGATAAGGGAACCAAATTTCATGATTAAATTATTATATTTATCATCAGTGGGCATCAATAATGTCACAAATGGACCACAAACACCATGGTATGACATAAAACAAGGTGTACAAGGGGACCATTTGGGAAAGACAAACAAACGAAAAGACAAGGAATGCCCCAACTCATACTAGGGACCCAATTGTCCCAGTCGTTTTGCCAAGACAAACCACAGGAAACAAACAAAGAATAGAGGCCATGATCCATCATTGTCCCCCTAAATCCATTGATAAGAAAATTTAGAATAACAAAGTGTTTGCCAAGATAGTGTTTTCCAATGATAATGATGATTGTTTGATTGATTGATTAGGTTGACCAAGATGACCGAGTTGATTGATAGATTGATAAGGATTGATAAAGTGTCAGGAAGGACACATCCTGATGAAGATAAGACTGATTGACCAAGTTGATGACAAAGTTGATTGACAAAGATGACAAATTGATTTGATTGATAGATTGACAAAGATTTCTTAACAAATTGACAAAAGTTGACAAATTGATTGGATTGATAGGTTGAAAAAGATTGATCGTTTGTTTGAAAAGGATTGATGAATATGACCAAGCGATGTGACGATACCCAACCATAGGAAGGACACATCTTGTTTGAGGTAGAGGACACATCTGATAAAGTTGACCAAGTGATGAGTGTTGACAAGACACCTAACTGGAAGAAGGACACATCCGGCTTAAGGTGAATGACAAGGTTGAGAAAGTCTAATCCCAGGAAGGATGCATCCTGATAAAAGAAGAGAGATAATACCAAATGAGACAAACAACATAATGCCCCATTCTAGCCAAATGACCAGGTTAATGGATGATAAGATAATCAATTGATGAAATATTTCATTCATGTGTTGTTTTAGTTTGAATGATGATTGCTTCTGGACCAAGGAAATGACCTGACTCGATGAACCCTAAAGTACTTGACCTAGGGGGCCTTGGGGGCTCATCAACATATGGTCTTTCCTATGTAGCAATACATAGAGACCTTGTAGTTTGACACGACTTGACTTTATCTTATTCTCGACAAAATACTGAGTCATGATTTTATTTGGACAACATAAAGGGACTAACCTAATGCCTCAGGGTCTCATTTAAGATGACCCTTTCCTACGTAGAAAACATGCAAAGGAAACATAGTTCAACCACTCTAACAAAACCGATTCAGACTCATACTTACATTCAAACTCTAGGTGAACCAACAAAAGTGGTTTATAATTCTAGTGAGGAAGGAAAACTTCCAAAAAACTCACCCATGCAAAAAAAAAAAATTGGGGGGTTTGAGCGATTTCAAGGTTCGAACGAACCCCTTTGCATGTGGGAACCCGTGTTTCCTATTGTGGAAAGGGGGTTCACTCAAACCCCGGTTCGAGCGAACCCCTTAGGTTCACTCGAACCCCCCTTTTCCCACCTTCCCACCCTCTGACACAAAACAACTCCTATTTTTTTCCCTTTGAAGCTCAAGTGAGGATGAAAATGGAGGAGACTTCACAGACCCAAATAGGAGATGGTAGTCCTCGGAATGAGCTATCCAACAAATATAATTTTAATATGTTTTGGTTTTATTATGTATGTGTTTTTTTAGTTTTATTAAACATAGATTTTTCACCAAAAATCAAACTCTTTGTTCTGCACATGTGGTAAAATAGAAAATTATCAAAATAAAATTTTGAAAAATATGTTCGGGTTGGGTATTGATGTCCTTGATCCATTAAAAAAAAAAATCAATTTCAATACATACAGAAAAATTTATGTTGTGTACGGTCCACCTATGTCTGAATTGTAATTGGTTCGACTTAGAAACTTGATTAAGGAAAAACTATTCAATAAAACAATATAAAACCAAATGAAAGTGCTAGATATCATAGTTATAAATCTAAATTCAAAAAAAAATAGAATTTTATCCTTCATACAAAAAATGTTATGTTGTATACAGTGCTCGCGTCACTCCTTAAAAATGTTTTATTTTTATTTTTAAACTAGTTTTCGAAGAAGATGGAAAAATAAGTGCAATCTGATTCCAAAAAAATTGAAAAAAATATATTTAGAATCTATAGACAAAACATCACAAATCACTAGTTTTCATTATCTTCAAATTCCTCATGGTTTAGCCACTATAGTAGCCCGAAAGTGAAGATCTAGTTAAAAAAAATTAGTTCGGTGTCTAGTTTGCCCAAAAATTGTCAACCAGTATTGTGGGATCACCCCTTTGTTTTTTTGGGAGTTTTAAATTTTTCTAATGTTTTTGGATTTTGAGGATTTTATGATCTTTTTGGATTTTGAAATGTTTTGATGTTTTTGGATTTTCAAATGTTTTGTTTTTTTCTTTATTTGAGTTTTAAAAATGTTCTGTTTTTTTTTGTTGGGATTTTGATGTTTTATGATTTTTTTGGATTTTCAAATGTTTTGAATTTTTTTAGAACATTTTATGATTTTTATGGATTTTGAAGGTTTTAAAGGGCTGATATCATGTTTTATTTCCCATGAATATGTAAGTTAATGAATTGCCCCCAGTCAGGTATAGGATCAGTTTATTATGTGCAAGGCGAATAAGAGGACGAATGTAAAGGATGATCATGAAGATAAAGGATACCAGATATTTGTTGTTCTCAGGCCATGCGAAGGATAATGAATCTTTGTTATGGATGATAGCTATAAGGATCATGGAAAATGCATGTGAAAGATACCCACAATCATAATCTTGCCCCTAATCAAGTTGAAAACTAATTGAGAGGTGATGATGATGATGACAATGTTGTTTGATATGGGAAGGGCACATCCCGAAACAACATTAGGATTGGGAAAGACATATTATGTGGATGATAATGTAACTAAATGATCAAGGTTTGCAGCAAGGATGGGAACAAAGCCAATGAATGTTTTGGACGATGTGCTAGAGTGCATAGCAAGATTATATGGATTAGGCTTGTTGTATTTGAAATGACTAACCTTAGGACTAGATGGGATTATGGAGGGAACTTGGATAAGTGGATTAGAATCCTTAAACCAATGACAAGGGAAAACCAAGTTCAGTAGTAGGTATAGAAGGATAATGGATTGATTTTGGAAAAGGATAAGAGACATGAGGATTATTGGATGGAAGAATTAAGATATGATCCCCAAGGACTATGTCACATAAGAATAATTTATTTTCTCTGAGATATGGGTTTGGATAAATTCTATGAAGGCAATGACATGATATTTCATGGATAGTGTATGGCCAAAGGATAGACATGTCAAGAATTTTCCCAAAGCATGATTTATGTTTCTACCCCATTTCCTATCAAGATCAAGGTAGGTGGGGAAATGGGTGGAAATGATATGGATTAGATAGATAGATGGAAACGTTATGAGAAAGGCATGAAATATGAGACAACTTTCCCCCAAGTGTAATGGTCCACATACATAATTTATCTTATAATGATGCCTATTTTCTAGGTTTTCATCATGGTACTTATCCAAAGCGCCATAAAAATGGTTTTCACTATTGGACAAAAAAATTCTCTTTACTATTTTTTTCCCCTTTTTTTTCTCTTTTTTTTTTTATGATGTCCTACAAGATGTCTGTTTGCCAGGTTTTCATCAAGGTGACAATTTTTTTAATTTTTTATATCAACTTGATGTTTTGTATGATCGTTGATTGTTTTGAATCCTTTGATGGTGTTGATGTAGATAGTGGTGTCATGATATGCCAATGGTGACCTTTATGGATTAAATATCTTGTCAGGATCATATCACTTGCATAAAATTGATCGATGGCATTGTGATCCTCTTTGATACTAGTGGTGGCCTTATCAGAATACACACATCGTGACAGAGTACCATGGGAGTCCTTATGATAAAGAGTCGCTGCAAAGATGCGACGGATTCGTGAGGTATGACTTTTGGAATGATGGATTATGGTAGATGTGGAAGGATTGTTTAGACGTTTGGATGACTCACTTTTTATTTTCCAAACTTGAGATATTGGATGGTGGAGTTTGGAATTTTGATTGGGATAGTGTTCGAAACCAACGTTTTTATATTCCTTTCTTCATGACCATTTTAAAGGAGGTGGACATTTATTAGTACATGTGAGTCCTCTTTTCTTGTGGCTCCACATTTTGATTGACTTTTGGATTTGGAATATTTATTTTTCTTGATCCATTTTTCTTTGGGATTCATTTTAACTTCATTTGTCCACTTGTATTTTTCTTTGATTCAATGGTCTTTGACATTTGATTTTGAACTTTGGATTTATAATAAAAAAAAATTGTTGGTTCCAAATGGAAGATTTATTCATGTTGGAATGACGGTTTATGGTATGGAAGGAGTGTTGGCAACAATCTTATGACAAGGACTACTCATGGACCTCATTTTGATGTTTGTATTGGATAAATTTATCTCCAATATCATTGAGGTATCACTAACATCATTTGATTCTTTGATTGAATAATAACCAAGACCTTGATGTCTAGGATTTACATAAAATTGTAATAGTTCTATAATGCCTTGCTCATGTAGGCCTAGTCCTCTTCCTTGATACTGCATGCCTTGAACTAATTTGTTTGCGTTGGGGTATTTGTTGTTTTGAAAGAAATATGTGAACCCATCATTTTGGATGTGGAAGTTG
Organism: Sequoiadendron giganteum; assembly: GCA_007115665.2. Classification (NCBI taxonomy): domain Eukaryota; kingdom Viridiplantae; phylum Streptophyta; class Pinopsida; order Cupressales; family Cupressaceae; genus Sequoiadendron; species Sequoiadendron giganteum. The sequence goes on from CM021100.1 coordinate 224,305,177, forward strand.
TTGCTTGGAATCTCCTCATCTACAATAAATCTTGCTTTGACAAAGGTGGATGCTCCTAGTGGATATGATGTTTTATATTTATCATTCATTTTTATTTTCTTCTTGATCCTTTGGGATGTAGATTTGATTTTTAGTAGATTTTATATCTTCTTCTTTGACTTGATCCATAGTAGCTTCTTTGTGTTCTTCTTTGACTTGATCAATGGTAGCTTCTTTATGCTCTTCTTTGATGTTATCCATATCATTCATTTGATTATCTATGTGTCCAAAGGAGGCAAGTGTCTCATTTTGGTAAATTAATGTGTTTTGTGTTTGGATGGGATCATCTTCAAATGTTTGGTCATGAATGGCATAAAGGTCAATGAGAGGATCATTTTGGACTTCATGTTCAAGGGTAGGATCTTGGCCAAAAATCGGTGCATTTTGGATGACATGATTGAGAATAAAATCTTGATCAAGGATAGGTGTATTTTAGGTGCCATGATTAGCTAGAAGGATCTCTTGGATGGACCTTAAGGATGCGGTCATGAGATGGACTGCTTTGATCTTGATATGAAGGTGAAGCTATGATGTCATGCTTTGGACTTTATTTTTTACATGTATCCTCAAGTTTAGGCAATGGAATTTGATTTTGGACAAGGATATGATTTTCTTTGATAGACCCAAGATTTTGACATGGCAATAATGGAGCTTCAATAGAAAGATATTTTTCGTTATTGGTAGGAAATGGAGGACATGATGGTGAAAAATGGTTGGATGGTGTAGAATCAACAACGTGATTGGATTTCCTAAGTTTTGTTTTATTTAGGAGTTCAACAAGTTCCTTTGCTAGTTATCCTTGGAGAGCATTAATTAATGTGATTTTATTGGATGGTATTGTAGTTTGGTATGGAGTGGATGGAAATGGGTTAGTGGATGATGGATTAGGATAAGATGTGGAGGATTGGAATGGACTAGTAGGTAATGGGTTATGATAGGATGTGAAGGATTGGAATGGACTAGTGGAAGGTTTGTTTCCCTTGTCAAGGTTAGGATAAAGATGATTAATAGAAATTTGTTGGGGATTAATGGTATGGATTGTGTCAAGTGATTCTTGATAGTGAGGGTAGATTGATGAAGGACTGGAGCTTATGGATTATTGGTAAGAAGGGTATGTGAGTGGTTGGTATTGATGATTGAGGATTGATTGGTATTTAGCTTGACTATGAAGAAGATCAAGGTAAAATGAAGACATGGTCATGAATTTGGATTAGGATGGATAAAGAAAACTTAGTGAGGACCATACAAAACTTGTAACCTTTGGATGACAATGCAAGGTGCCAATGAAAAATGGATATGAAACTATGCTATTTTTTTTATTTTTGGGATATAAGGATGTAAAGTGTAATCTAGGAAATATGAGTCTTAATGAGAATAATGTGAAGGAATTTTAAACTGTGGAAATCAAGCTAATGTGAACTCAAGGAAACAAATTTCAAATTTCATTGACCATAAGAGAAAAGCCAAAACTAGGACACAAGACCAAGATCAAACTTGAAAAAGTGACAAATGACAAGACAATGACAATGGTCAATGGTCAATGACAAATAGAATGTGTAACCCAAAATTCCAAAAAGCTCAAAGGTCTCCTTATGTTCAAAATTTTAAGGCCTAAATGCAACCTAAGGGTGAAATTCCAAATTATGCAATGCAAGGAATGAAGGGATGCAACCTATAATGCAATGTTTTCCTAATGGGCATGCTTAGAATGGGTTGGAAAAACTTGCAAGTCTCTTGTTTGGAAATCAAGATCATAGTCAAGATGAGTTGGACAATGATTTTTCAAACTTTGGTGATCAGAATTTTGTGGTTTTGTTTCAATAATTTATGGTTCACAAAGAGTTATTTTGAAAATTTGATGTTTCAGACTGGTTTTGAGTGGATTTTTGACTAATTTTGATGAAATTTGTCTTGGAAAACACAATAGATAGTATCAAGCACTCTTTTTGAGAACTGGTTTGATGTAAAAACATTTGATTTTTTAAAGAATACAAGCACAATCCTAAGGTTGGAAAGGACTATATTCACTGATCCCATGTAGATTTTAATCCAAAATCAGTTATTCTTAGCAGGTGACTTAGAAGTTTGGCCACACAGGCTCCCCCTTACATTGCACTCACTTCTCGAGTCAACCAAGATTCAATCCCTCATAAATCTCCCATGACAAGCTCTTCACCTCTCATAAGAACTATGAGGATGTGGGTGTCTTGGCAATGACTATTCTTGCACCAATGAATAGTTACTTAGGTTTTTGGCAACTACAAACAAGAGGTGTCTAGCAAACGCATCTTGTTCAGGGGGTACTATGATAAAATCCCTTTGGAGGTCTCTTTACCTTTAGAACAAGGGGTTACATATCATAAACATACTAGGGGAGAGCTGTCACATACCGCATCCCGTTGATTGCAAACTTTCCTTGCAATCACAAATTTCTATAATAGTTCAGAAGGACTTGGCTTTAGCCTGTTATTGCTTAGGGTCATCCCTTGGGTTGAGTATTTTTTCCCACCAAGGAAGGCCCTTCTAATGGGTGAACAAAAAATGGATGGGTCTCACTCTCTAATCACTGAACTTTCTTAAGGTGAGAGAATAATACCTACCACCCTCAAACACTAAGACCTGGTGCTCATTTACCCCCTAATTTAATCTATGTGAGAAATACAATCATTCATTTTAGAGCACCAAACAAAGTGTTATCTAATCTAAAACAAACAAAGTTGTTTCAAAATAAAATCCTTGGACATTTGAACCTACAAAACCACTTGTTAGTAGTTTCACAAAATGATCTTGAACCAATGAGAAAGCTACAAAAACTAAGTTAGCACAACAAATTTAAAACCAAACTAAAACTCAAAAGTCAACAACTAATTAAACTATAAAATGAAGAGACTAAACTAAACTAAGAAAATAACTTAAAGAAAATTAAAAACTAAGAGCTCAAATTTTTTTTTGCTTCAAAAGAACCAATTTTTTGTCTGGAGCCCCACTCGAAAGCCACGTGTTGCAAACAGAAAATCAATAAACGAAAAAAAAACTTGCATAAAAAAAACAAACTAAAATAGTGATAACTTAAACACAATTTTAAACTATAAAAATATATGGAAAAATAAGACCTATACCTTCAAAACCTAGAAAAAGTCTAGAAAAATCCTGCACAACAAAAGTGTTATAAACAAAAGAAAAATTCGAATCTTAACAACTAAATCTTGAAAATTTGCGAGCACTAAAACGGTCATAACTTTCTCAAAACATATCAAAATTTCAAACCGTTTGAGGTTCCAAAAAGCTAAAAATGAGGCCTACAAAACCCAGATGATAGTTTTTGAAGATTTTCTGTACAAATTTTTCTGTACTCAAAATAATATGACAGGATTTTATGCAAATTTTTGGTTGTAACCTGCAAAACAGCAAAACAAACAAGAAAACAAATGATTTTTTCTGTAAAATTGTAAAATTCACTTCAGGTTCACCAATGTAAGATGGGAAAAATCAAATAGCATAGATAAAGTGACAGCCAACACAAATCTAAGCTATTAAGAAATGGAGAATAATAAGCTAAAATCTTTCAAATAAAAATACTCCCCTTTGAAGTTGCTTCACTTCTCTTGTCTCTCCTATTTCTTCTTATGCCAATATTGCCCTCAGATTTGTTGTTGGATTTGTGCAAATACCTACAAATAGTAAGCAAGAAAGTTGGACATAATGGTTGTTAAATCAAAAATGGAAGAGAAAGGTTGTTTTTATAGACAACCATTTGAATGGACGACTGATATTGATCTTCTAGAAAAATTCTAAGATCAATTGATGAGGATTCATGAGAGGGAGGTTACGAAATGGATGGTCAAGATCGAGTTTCTAGGAAGATGCCAAGATCTATGGTTGAAAATTGATACAACCATAATATGCCATGCATGGAAAATATATGACGTCAATGGCTATGATAGACATGCAGGACATGCAAGCTATGACATGAAATAATGACAGGGGATCTTTGACCAAAATGGAGGGATAAATAATTTATTTGAAAAAGGAGGAGATGGACAAGTGGCAATTGTTTATTTGGAGGAAATGAAAAAGGGGATTTAATTAAATTCATAAATTTAATTAAAGGAGGAGATAGAAATTAAGTATGGATAATTGATTTGGATCAATTATTTAAAAGAGAAAAATGACACCTAATTAAATGATTTCATCAATTATTTAATTATAGAATAATAAAGGGTCAAATAATTATTATCTAACTATGGATGCAAGAAAAATAATTAAATAAATAATTTATTTAATTATTGGAGAAAAGGATATATTAGCGACGCAATTAAATAATTTTAATTGATCAGGATAGAAATGAGAAGGTGAATCAATCAAATAATTAAAAATTATTTAATTAATAGAGGAATATGATCGAACATAATTGAATAATTAAAATTATTCAATTCAGGAAAAATGGCGCTTGTAGACTTAGGATATTTTTTAGTGTCTACAGAATGAACACCAAGAATATCCTTTAGTGTGAAAGAGGCACCATTTTGTAACCAGTTTCTAGGAGAAAAACCCTAGGAGCCTATTGGGGAATCCTCTTTTCCTAGTTCATTTTGGGTGGTTCAATAGCTCAAGCATATAACTTAGATGTTTTCAAATCAATCCCTAACCCATCTAGGGTTAGCAATCAAAATAAACTTTGATTAGATCGGATATAAACATTTGATCATCAATTCCTAAGAAAAAATCATACCAAAACAACTTTGATCTGCATGTCATGCTAATGCATTAATGATCTGCAAATATAGAGCAGAAAACATTTGTAAATCCCTCAATGAAATTTAGCTATGAATGATCTGTAATAGAAATAATATCTCTACAACATGCAAGGAGTATGGGTGTCACTTTTGTACAGAATAAGATGTGGAAAACCACATAAAAAATAGCTCTACAAGTAGAAAGATTAGATTTGATAGCTAAAAATGTCACAGTTGCAACATTATTGTTGATCTCCTGTGAACATGTGATTAGTTGTTGTTCTATTTGAATAAGGGTCATTGATCTAAAACATTCTCTATAAGATCGACAATTAGCACATTCCCTAAGACCAGCGCAAAACATTTAATTTTTCTTTTGGTAAAACTATGGTGTGAATGAAACATGTGCTCCAATCAAAAAAATCCATGTGTCTTTTACTTTTCAACCACTCAAGTATCAACTCATCTAAGGAGAATATTCACTTTCCAAAATTGCACTATAATGAGAAGTTGCCACTTGTCCAGCTATTGTTGGTTAGGATCTAGCACATATTAGCTTCCTACTTATCGTATTTTCTTTATGTATTGAAGAATGAAGGGAAATCTCGATCCCATAATGGCATCCGAGGTCCAGTATATGCCTTCAATATCATTTGTTTTTGTTTCACATTTTGTGATATACGCATATACAACTATGCCTTATAGCATAAAAAATATAGTTTTATTTTCACCATTAATCCTTAGGGGAAACAAATGTGGTTATTTAAATCAATAAACATTTCAATAGAATAATGACATGTTAATTAATAATTATAGAGCATAAGAATAGACAGAAGAGAAGCAACATGGATATACATGGGGAAAACCCTTTTGGGTAAAAACCCCCACACTCCAACAGCATAGAACCATTGTATTATCAAAAATAAAACCTCCATTTTTTATAAACCTCCCTTAAACGAAGTTGCTATATTCATTCACTATAATATCTAGGAGAATCATTTTCAAATGATTTTCCATATATTTGGAGAAGTTTTATATGTTTTATTGCACAAGGATATTGGGTGATACTCATCAAAAGACATTTTTTGATCCATTTTAGTAATTAAAAATATGAATGTGTTATTGATATATTTGAGAAGTTTACCTTTTCTCCAAGATTCCTCAATGGCCTCCAACAAGTTTTTCCTGACAATGTGCCAACACTTATGAAAGAAACTAGTGCGGAAACCTTCAGGTCCTAGACCTTTCTCTAGGTGAAACTGTATAGCTACTTCTTTCAATTCATTTTCTATGAAATCTTGGTTCAACAACTTATCATGGATTTTAGTTACCAAATTTAGAATGTTCCTAGTAATTTTTGGCAAGGGTGCATAATTTGAACCCTCCTAGTTATTGAAAATATTTTTAAAATATTTGATGGCTTCCCTATTGATGAATTATTGTTCCTCCAAACTAAACCCATTTTTTGTTATAATCTTGCTTATTTTGTTCATAATCATTTGTACCTTAGTGGCATTGTGAAAAATCTTCAATTTTCATTCTTTAAATCACATCAACATACTTCCTTAATAGTTTTTTTTTAATATGAACTTCTCTTGGATCCCATGCAAGAAAATTAGTTCGTTCAATTTTGTGATTTTTTCTTCTAACTTTTTTCTCCATAAAAGTGTTCTTGAAATGCACTTTATTCCATGTTTTTATCCTTCCTTTGCATTCCTCGTCTTATCTAATATAGCTCAAACATTTTAGTGCCTATTTGAACCTCCTTTTTCCCATCATAATTATATATTTTGGAGAAATTTTGGATCCTTCATTCACCTATTTTAAAATTTGAATGGGCATCGAAAAGGGGTCCTATCATCCATGATGCTCGGTTGTATTGGAGAGTGTTCTAAGCCTAAGAATTGAATGATGTATCTCTCCAACACTTTGACACATACACCCAAATCACCTTTCAAAAATAAACGGTCTAATTTCTCTGAGATGTTATTGAAACCTAGCCTCGTATTGGTCCAAGTAAAGGCTCTATTCTTCATGTGGAATTCAAACATATTATTTTCTAAAAGGTTCAAAATCAACTTGGGATTTATTTTTCTCTTGAATCCTCCCCTCTTGTCCTTCTCATGAAGAATAGCATTGAAGTACCCTCTGAGGATGAAAGAGCTATTTGGAATGGATTGAATCACTACTATGAGTTCTTGCCAAACATTTTTTTATCTAGACATTTAAATTTGGGCCATAAAAATTCATCAAGATAAATATGAAATTTGACTTGATAAGTTATTTAAATCACATACTTTCTAGGATCTATTTTCTAATATCTTTGTTACAATTAGTTTCCAAGGGTTCCAAAAATTAGAAATTCCTTCGAAGCACCAACAACAGGAACCCACAACACCTACCACATTTTAAGTCTTTCTTCATTTTCTCTATGTCTCCTGAATTTATCTTGGTCTCTTGGATCGTGTATATGTTTGCATTTGAAATCTCCAATTGTCTCTTAACCAATAATTTTTTGTTAGCCCGGTATTTAATGTTTCATAAAATATCCTCATTGATCCTTGGGAAGGGTTTTTCTCATTCTATACCTGAACATTCTACTAATATTTATTTTCCCTTCAATTTCACCATCTTGGCATAGCTTTTCTTTGTTTATTTTTTGGCCTTTTTTTAATCCCCACAATCAAGGGTGTCCTTCAAAGTTTTTGTCTCACTTATACCAAGATTTTATACTAGAATGAGACTTTCTTCTTCCAATTTTATATGAACTGTCATCCTATTGTCTTCCTTTTCTTCATCATTTGAGATTTCTCCTTCCTCTATTGAATCTTTTCCCTTTTCCTTTACTTGAACCTAACTCATCGCTTACTTTAGAGGAATGTTATTTTCTTCCCTTTTCTATTTTTTATGATCCCTATGTCATTGTGTGTTATGCCAAAAATATAATAGGCCACATCAAAGGCATTTGTGTGCTTGTCAACTTCTATATCCCTAATCACCTATAGGTTCAAGAAAGGTCTTTCTAATTTTGCATGTCATTCTCATTGCTTGCTTAAGCCCCACTTCATGATTCAAGATTTTATCTTTAGAATTTTTTTCCTCTAAAGAGTTTACATTTTCTACCTTTTTGTTTCCTTTGAATCATTTTCGTTACTATCTAGTTTTCTTGGATCCACTTCTGGGAGGACCTTCTTAGGGATTAATTACCCTTCTTCTATTTCTACTCTCTTGGTCTTGGTTGGGGGGGCTTAACTACAATTCCTTGAGTGTATTCTTCTTTTGTATTCCAATCTCTTGGTTGATGGAAATTCACCATTGAATGGTTATTTCCCAAGAAAAGTTTACATCCAATTGAAACTTGTTCCAATTCCACCTTCTATCTCAATATTCCTTTTTCCATAATGAAATCTATTTTCTCCAACAAGGATGCATTCAGGTCAATAGCTATGCAAATTCTAGCATGCATACTATGATCATCATCTATAATATTTTCATCCATTTTAATGATAGACTTCAACTCATTGTCTAGGGTTTGTAATGCTCTTGTCTGAGGATCTACTTTTTCCTCTTCCCATTAGGATATATGACTAGAAATAAACCTTTGGGAAAATATTTAATCTTGATTCCTATCCCCCATGGGTCTACACACCATTTTAAGATTATTTCCCTAGCGAGTCATTCTCTAGCTCATTTCAAGATAAAAGCACAATCTCTAAGTTGGTCAACTGAATCCATTAGATCTTTAGAATTTAGGGCAACAACTTTGCAACTTACCACTTTTTATTGACAAAGATGGATTCGATTAGCTCTAGTAGTGATGTCTGGAGACTTAGGGTGTCAAATCTCCCGTGATGACCCATGGATTTTTATTCTTTGATCTATATAGCCTCCCCTTGTAGGAAATCACGATCTGAAGTTATAGAAGTTACCTCCTCCATACTATTTTCATGATTTTTCACTTCTCTCTTCTTATATTTCCCTTGCTCCCAATGCCCAGGATACTCTACGCTTTTTCCACTATGAACCATTTTTTAAAATTTTCAATAATTTATCCTCAATTATTGTTTCTTTTTATATAAATGATAAAATTGTAATAATTATGTTTTATAGAAATTCATGATTAATTATTAAAATGGTTTAATATATTTGATAATAAAATGAAACATCAAAATTAATAAAATGTAAATTATAAATACATTAAAATATATTTCAACCTCATTTGAAAAGAACTTATAACAAGTAAAACATAGACCTTGTATAATTTGACTAATTTCATATAATTATACTTTCATACTATAATCTTTTGATCACACTTGGGTGAAAATGCATGGAAATGGGCAGCAATTCCGTGGACACCCTCAAAAAAAAAATTGAAAACCATAATGCGAGCATGTTATAACGTGCTCACGTTATGTCTCTGTTAAGCCTAGGCTAGGTCGCGGCAGCTACAAACAAATAACATGAGCGTGTTATAACGCGCTCACGTTATTGACTGTTAAAAGCAAAAAAACATACGCAAATCTCTCATTTGCATTTTGACTAGTTTTTTTGTTGCACCCGTGGCCAAAAACCCCACAATATCATGCTCGCATTCTAGGAGGAGAATTTCTTCACGAACAATCCCTATTTCTTCACAATGATGGGGCCATGACGACAAGGAGCTGTGAGAGGTAAGGATTCTATAGTTTTTGTTTTGAATTTGTTAGTTTTAGGTTGAATTTGTTAGTTTTAGGTTGAATTTGTTAGTTTTAGGTTGAGTTTGTTATGCCTTCCATCGTGAAGGAAAGTGTTGACGTAGAGACATTACAGGCAATCAGCACTTTGACCCAGAGTGTCATCCATCATACTATCCCTATTCTACAACGCCATCCAGGGGAGTCTTCGAGTGGTGGCCTTCGAACACATGTGTGTCAATCTTGCGGGGCTACTTTTTCACATGACCCCATCGACCCTCAGGAGACTGGTACGCAAGATCCATCTGCAGCTATGGAGATGGAGAGGGTAGCTGACATTTTGCATGAGGCATATGGAATTGATAGTGAGGTAAAATTTAGTGCATGTGTTCATTGAATTTAATTTATTAAATTTTGATTTTAAAATGCAAGATTAACTACAAATGTTTTATGATTTTAATAAAATTGCAGGGTCACAGTGTTGAGACTAGATACACCAGCCCCCCACCAACCTATTTCTGCAGTACACCTATCGCTAGGGTATGTAAGTAGTAAAAAATTATAAGTTTATTGCATGTTAATGGCATTGTTTTACAAATGGTAATTTAATATGCAATTTTGGATGTTGAACAGACTAATATTGGAGGTTTTGATGGAACACTTCCCAGTGGTGGTGGCTTTACTCAAACCTTCATGCAGGTAATAGAATAAATATTTTAACTAATGAATCGAGTACTTAATAGATTTGTGTAGTTTATACATGCACATCATTGATTACGTTGAATAATTTGTTATTTTATTTTTAGTTGTTGTGAGATGATACACCTCCGAATGTGACGAGGGTAATGGATATTGGTGTGACATCTTCTATACAATCCTCGAGGGCTCTGACAAAAGAGGTATGAGGCAAACTAGTAAATTTCAATTTACATTTGTTGTTATAGATGTTAGTTAGTGAAAAATCAAACCATTATTGATTCATGTAGTTTAATTTCTATTTGTATGGTTTATACAGGGCTTGAGCGCCCCTGAGCATGGGTGTGAGAATATTTCCCTCATGGAGAGAGATCGTGAGATGGTTGTAAGTGATTATTTTGTCAACTATATCATTTTTTATAATGTAATTTCTATATATTCATGTCTTTACTTCTTATTGTAACATTTAAAACTTCACCATCAACTAAACCCTAGGAGGAGTAGCAGAAGCACTATATGAGTGCAGCAAAAATAAGTGACAAACCTATCGCCATCTGAATGAAAAGGAAAGGGAAAGATTTTATTTCTAGGGCATGGAGAGCATTGACTTTTGATTCCAGGGTCCTTTATTGTATGCCTGCATGGCAATTTTGTACATATCTTTTATTCGACATGTTTGACATTGTATGCCTAGATGGCATTCTCATAAGCCTATATGGCTATTTTGTACATATAAATTTCATACTTATATCGACATATATTGAAGTATTCCTACATGGCTATTTGGTTAATATAAATATCTTTTATCAATGTCTATCCATATTTGCATTCTAAATTGATGGTTCAATAGATATGAGTTAAGTGTATTCAAGTGTATACTTTACAACTTATGTGTAAACTTTGTGACTCGAGTGTATACTTTGTGGCTTACATGTTTTCATGCATATACCTTCTATTCATGCATATACTTTGTGTGATCCTATTAAAATGCTACTCCTAATGTGAGATGCTAGACAAAAATTAATAATGCAACAAGAGAAAATAACAAGATAAAAGGGCGCCTCAATGATTAGCCTAAGAAAAAAATGAACATAAAAGCAAGATGAAATAGATTGAATTTGATTATACCTTCATGCTTCTCCTTCCTTGGTTGGCCCTTTGATTCTTGAAGAGTTGTGTGCTCCTTAGATGACAAGTTATGTTGAATATGCAAAATGATATGCAAAGTGGATGAGGGTATGATGATTATGAGATGAGAGCTCAAATGGAAAATTGAAAAGAGTTTGGTAGCAAAAGACTTGATCCCTAAAATGAGGGAAATGAGGGGGTATTTATAGGATAATTGGAATTCTCTAGAGAATTCAACGGTTGGGATTGACCCAACAAGATCAAGATGAAGGGCTATGGTGAGTTGAAGACTCACAAGCCCTCACATCTTGACATGTGGAATGTGAGATGTCTTAGGGTGGAGTGATGTGGAAATGAGGTGGAGGAGAATGACAAGAGGTGGAAGAGAAGTACATGAGGTGGATGAAGGACAAGTACCTTTGAGGTACCTTGAGGGATGGGAATATTTCCTCAAAAGGAACTTCTTGTCCCCAAATGAGGATGGAAGAGACATTTGAGGAATTTTAGAATTCCTCAAAAATATTCATGGGAAAAGGGGAAGTGGTTGGAAGAATAAATGAAAATTAAAAATTTACATTCATTGGAGAGATTATTGGGTAAAAGAAGGTCACCAAAAATTTGGAGATTTGTCACATGTGGGTGATGTGACAAGTCCAAAGTTCTAGAAGTCCTTGGCACATGTAAAGTGACAATTCAAGGCTTCTAGAATCTTGCATGGGGATGGGGAAGACCTTGGAAAGACAAAAGTGAATTAAAAATCACATGGGGAAGAGAGGAGCCTTGGGCAAATAAATGTGAATTAAAAATTCACATGGGAAAGAGAGTCCAGGCTAAAAAGAGTAAGTGGGAAGGTTGACCAGAAAAGGTAAGCCAAATGTGGCTAATAATTCTGATTAAGTTTGTGCAAACACAGGATTAAGATAATTAATGAGAGATTATGGAGGATGTAAATCTTAATCTTGATTAACTGGTGCACATCCTAATCATAGATTAATTAATTTAATCTAGATTAAAAGAGGGTTATGGAGAATGTGACAAGGAGAGAGGAAAAAAGGAATTAAAAATTGGTTTTAATCCAAATAGGTTAAATGACTAAATTAAATAATTTTTCATGTTTATTTAGTTTACAGAAAAAAAGGGTGTAAGGTAGAGTATTTAATTTATTTAATTACATACTTTAGGAACCTTAGGCAAAAAATTAAATAATGATTAAATAAATAGATGAATATAATAGACGATTTTGATCATATGGAAGTCATCAAATTTAGATGTCTACATTTTGCCTGTCTTCGAAGTACCATTAGAATAACCGTGCTTCGAAGAAAAGAAAGTGCGGATGACTTTATAGAGGAAGTAACCGAAAGATGATGCCCTAGCGTGGGGAGGAGGACCTAAACTGTCCAAAATAGCAAGGAGATGGATGAATATGCCCCAATCTTGGAAGGGGTTGACTATGGCCGAGAAAATAGATAAATGTGAAGGGTATGCCCCCTCGAGAGGATGACGGGGGAGAAATAGGGGTCCCGAGCAACTTCTCGATAGGAAAAAATAGATGGTATGGTTGGAAAGAGAGAAAACAATTAGGCAAGTTTTCCTTTTGAATGAAGTCAATCGGACAAACGGGGTGCAAATGGCGGCCCTGGGAAGTGAAGGGATCAATCAGAGGATAAAAATGTAAATAAAAGGTAAAAATACCTCTTAAAATAGAGGGAAAGTGAATATAAGGTAATTTTGAAAATTACCTCACCTCATTTGCACTGTAGTAGTTGAGAGAAGAGGGGAGAGAGCAAACAGACGAGGAGTGAAAATATCGGGGAATAATGACACTGAGATCATGCACCGGATAGACGAGGTTCGACGGTCCTACAGGCAGCAGGGTGGGCCCCACTAGGTAGGCGACAAAACAATCTATGCATTATTTTTGCAATTTTAACGCATTTTGAAGTGTTTTATTAAAAATTTAAAATGTGGGTTTTGTGGGCGAGGGAAAATAAGAAAATGGGTAGAAAAGAAAAAAATAAAAAATGTTGAAAAAAATGAATTTTGGGGGAAAAATATTTTTTTTCGTCAGGGGGCGAATACGCCCCTCGCCGAACGGATCCACCCCGAAGTTGGGTGGGTCTACCCTAGGCTCGAGGCGGAACTACCCCGGGGTCAGGTGGGTCCACCCCGCGGCGGAGCGAACAGGCGTCACCGCGACTAGTGGCGGTGCCAGTCGTGCCCAGCGGCGGGGCACCCCAGCGACATGAATAGGTGCCCCCATGACTAGCGATATTGCCACTTTGGTTGGGGGGGCCGCCCCAGCCCAAGGCAGGTTCGCCCCACTGCGTGGGCGGGGGCGGGTTCGCCTTGGCTCAGGGCGGGTCTGCCCCGCTGCAGGGGCAGGTCTGCCCCGATCGAGGGCACATCTGCCTCGGCCAAGGGCGGGCCCGCCCCACGGTTGAGAGGAAGGAGGGAGGGGGAAGGGGAAAAAAGAGAGAGAAAAGGAGAGAGATAAAAGGAAAAAAGAAAGTTGTGGGAGTCGGAAGAGGAAGAGGAATTTGACGAAGAATTTTGACAAGGGGGATGGGATTTTTGCAGGATTTTGGTAGATTACGGACTCACGAGCAGAGGCCAGAGGCACTGGCAGCAATGATCGAGGCGATGACTGGGGCGAACCACGCAGCCCTGGAGCAGGCGGGGTTACTGCACTTAGTGCAATTTCCAGAGATGAGGGCACATCGGGCGATGTTGACAGCCCTGATAGAGAGATGCAGCTCGGCTACATCGACATTTCATCTGCCGATAGGAGAGATGATGGTGGCATTGAAGGATGTGTGGTGGATCTTGAGGTTACCGATAACAGGTCGGTTAGTGAGTGAGGTGGTTTTGAGGGGAGCAAAGCTAGATGAGACTGTCCTAGTGTTATTCGGGCAAGATGACTTGTCGATACAAAAGGGGGCAGTTCGACGTAGACAGATGCCTAGCCCTGGGGTTGCCAGCATTACCAATATTTTTGTGTTCTCTGATCAACGAGATACTATTGCCAGATCGAAGTAGCCAATTCTGCAGCCTATGTTATATGGAGGTGATACAACATATTGTCGAGTGGCGGGAGGTGTAGTTTTCCTTGGGGTCATGTGTATTGGCCCAATTGTACCGAGATATGCACGTGATTTTTTATCAGGGGATGCAGAGCGTGATGCACATGACGCTATTGTAGGTGTGGGGGTGGGATCACATCATGGTGACGAGACCTATAGTGATCAGGAGAGGAGACTTGGATGATAAAGAGCTAGTGGCTTGGGAGATTGGGGCAGCCAAGGGTTGCATCTAATGGTATGAGACGCAAGGAGAGATCGAGCAGTGGAGGAGAGCGTTTGATGATTTATAGGAGGAGGACATTATATGGCGTCCATACATGTCTCAAGGATTTAGGGGATGGAGGGATGAGGAGGAGAGACATCATGGTTTCTTCAAATGCAGATGTTTTCTGATTGGGATTCGAGGACACATAGTAGAGATCCATCAGCCAGACAGAGTGATGAGACAGTTTGGACTCGTGCAGGACATTCCAGGAGCGTCGACTCTGTTTTGTCAGCTTACCAGAGAGGTACCCTGGGGAGTGAGGTTGTGAGCGAGAGGAGTGAGGGAGGCATGGATGATGGCAGGTGGGGTCCCCTATCCAAGGAGGGGGGTGGGTCCAGAGGATTCCGGAGTGACAGAGTGATATGATCGATGGTTTCGCAACCATCGATGGGAGAGGGTTATGTCGGAGGAGCCTACGGTGGGAGCTGTGGAGTGGGGGCTAGAGGATGAGCTGTAGGGGGGACAGGAGGAGGAGCCGGAGTAGGGTGGACATGAGGATGAGAGATAGAAGGATGAGGGACATCAAAGTGGTAGTGCAGAGGAGGGGGGTGTTAGAGATCAACCGGCAAGGAGGGGAAGGGTCAGGAGGAGGCGACCGTCAAGGAGGGCGAAGAGAGCGAGGAGAGATTTGGGAGAGGTGATGGAGGCAGGAGGGGCAGGCGGTGGGGGGGAGGAGATAGAGGCAGGAGGGTTAGCTGGTGGGGGGGAGGAGATAGAGGTGGTGAGATTGGGGAGTGAGCTAGAGGTGGAGATGGTCCGGGTGGTGGAGGGTCGGGCTATTCAGATAGGGATTGGCAATAGAGTACGGTGGAGGCAGGTGTATGTGAGAGCTGAGTAGGAGGAGGTGAGAGTCCCAGAGCTGCAGGAGGAGGCGAGAGCCATAGATATGTAGGAGGATGTGAGGTTCAAAGATCCTCAAGAGGGAGTAGAGAGGGCGACAGATGTTAGAGGACATCCTCGGGGAGGCCTGAGAGTACTCGACAAAGGGGAGTCCAGCTAGTTGAGCAAGAGCTGAGGAGACTAATGAGGGTGGCGAGGAGAGGACAGCCATGGAGGATTTGATTTATGAGCCAAGCAGAGCAGGTGTAGGAGTAGAGAGAGGGGGAGGTGATGGACCTGGACGTTCAGGTGGTGGAGCCTCTAGCAGTAGTACCAGCAGCTGCAGTTGACTATCCAGTGATGTTACTGAGAGGGGCCCAGGTAAGGGTATGGGTGTTAGAGGAGGACTTGAGGAGGGTGGAGGTAGAGGTGGAGAGGGTGAAGGAGATAGAGATGATAGTGTTTGATCATGTTGTGGGTCGTATGACGATTGATATATAGGTGGCTAAGAGGTAGAGGGATGAGATGCAAGTAGGGATGGAGAGAATACTGGGGGAGCTGGCTCGGGTGACATGGGACCGAGACAGGTTAGAGGCAACGATGATAGTAGCTCAGATGCAAGGTTAGCCAGATCCAGTAGGGAGAGGACATCATGCTTCAGTGGAGTGTCCTCAGTGGGTTGAGAGGGAGATGGAGGCACTAAGAGTTCAGGTGGCAGGTCTTCTGGATGAGAGGATAGCACTATAGGAGAGGGTATCCATGACAGAGGCATCCTTAGAGGAGATGAGAGTGAGGGCTAAGGCCAGATTAGAGATAGTGGAGCGGGAGAGAGAGAGTGCACAGGGACAGGTACAGGCACTACAGGGGGAAAGGGACAGTGTGCTGAGACAGGTCTAGATCTTGCAGTTCCAGAGAGATGCAACAGTGGCGCAAGCTGAGAGTGCTGAGAGGGATATTGCTTAGAGGAAAGCACAGGGAGTGTAGGGTGATGGGACAGAGCTACATACCATGTGGGCAGAGAGGGAGAGGTCTGCAGAGCAAGTAGGACTACTGACAGTGGCACAGGAGGCATGGGAGCAGGAGCGGAGAGCCATTAGTAGAGAGCGGGATAAATACAGGTATGAGCGGAATGTTGCTCGGTTCCAGGATGGGCAAAGAGATGAGTACATGCATGAGGCAGCATACTGGAGAGGGGCGTATGAGCAGGTAGTATCAGATCCGGCGCAGCGTATAGCGTAGTATGTTAGGAAAATACCACAGTTGTCGGCACCGTCCCAATCTTTAGGGACACGGACCAGGGGTATAGTGATTTTCAACCGACACCCTCTCGATTTGGGACTCCAACTCGTGAGTCATAGGAGACTCTGACACACAGGGGATTGGTACCTGAGTCTCCTCAAAGGTCAGCTGTGGGCAACTCAAGACAGGCAGAGGACACATGACAGGATACAGGTGTTGTGACAGGTACTGGATGGATGTGTAGCACATATTCCGAGATCATGCTACTTATTTGAGGATGATATGTAGGTGATTATGTGGTGACTATATTTTGGACATGGTCATTGTATTATTTTGATGATGATATGTGATGGTCCCCATTGATATTATGCTGACATTTTTATGATGTATGTTCTGCATATGGTGTTATATTGATGTTCTTATGATAGATGATGTATGGTATGCATATGTATATGATGTTTTTATGTTGATATGGATGTTGTGTTATGATCTTAATGATTTATTTATGCATGTGTGGATAGGTGGATATGAAAATATATGGAAATGTATGGATAAGCAATCATAATGAATTTCATGAACCTAAATGAATTGAAAAACGTATGTATGTAAATGGAGAAATGTATGGATGAAAATGAACTTAATGAAATAATAATGTATGGATGTAAATGGATAAATGTATGGATGAACGAACTTAATGAATTACATGAATCTAAATGAATTGGTGTAAATGAAAGTGTAATGAATGGATAAATGAACGTGATCAATTGATGCAAATGTATGGATGTAAATGGGTAAATGTATGGATGAAAATGAACTTAATGAATTGATGCAAATGTATGGATGTAAATAGATAAATGTATGTAAATGATCGTAATGCAATGTGGATAAATGGATAAAATGAATCAATGGAAAGGGATAAATGTATGGATGAATGAACTTGATAAATTGATAATGTATTTATTGATGAATGCACTTAATGTATGTAAATGATCATAATGCAATGTGGATAAATGGATAAAATGAATGAATGGAAATGGATGGATAAACTCAATGAATGTAGACATAGGTATCAATGGGTAGGTGATAGGCGTAGGTTGTGTGGGACACGGTACTTGTCAAGAACTGTAAGGATCCTGAGAAGAAAAGTTAGTAAGAAGGAATGAGAGTTTGCACAACCCAAATTTAGAAGTCATAGATGTGGGAGCAAGGTTGGATGAAGGGGGAATATGCAATGAGGTGAGATGCAATATGAATGCAATTTTCCATCCTTTAGAGCACTGACTTTTTCTATAGCATAAGACATCGAACGCAGGGTATGTAAACCAAGATAGATTAATGTCTAATGCATAAAACAAACACAGCAAACAAGAAGGTTATCCCAATACCCCAAAGTTGCGATGACTTTGGTTGGGCCATGTATTGGAATAACCACAAGCACAAAGGGATGCCCCCACATAACATAGGATCCGAGAGGAATCCTGGTGGGTACTATGTGGAGCATCCCAGCAAATAGCAACAATAAAACAGTCAAGAGATGCCCCTATGTTGACTAGGAAAAACACACCATAATATAATGGATCATGGCGATCTTGACTAGTGATTATAGGGAGCTCAAGTGATAAACAAAATCCAAAATTACCAAAAGATCATAATCAATTACAAGCATCCTTTGCCATAAGATCCCAAGGATGGATGGGGTTGATGTGGTCTATTAGGAAGGATACATCCTGTTAAGACCAATGATGGATACTAAGCTAAAGTGACCTAGATGACACATAATTTCCATTGGGCAGATTTCTTGATACGAGAAGATCGTGTTTGTGAAGAACCAACAGTGATAGGGACATACTTGACAACAACATGATGAGAGGACAAGACACAACCTAAAGACCTAGGGGCTCGAGGGTTGATCAAAGATTATCCTTGCCTACGTAAAAGCGCAGAGCCCTCGTAGTTTAGGAGAAGACCATGATAAAACAGTGGAAAGTGGATTGATGGAAACCGATGGATGGCCAAGATAAACACAAGCCTCAGGAGCAAATCAAAAGATCAACCTTGCCTACGTGCAAGTGCAGAGGCATCATATTTCAAGAGGTAAGAAAGAACAACAATTAATAAGATCGAAAAGTGGACAATGGTGGCAAATGATGATAGACAAAATGCCTCGGGGGCTGATCAAAAGATTAGCCTTGCCTACGTGCAAGCGCAGAGGCGTCGTAGTTCACAAAGAGCCAAGATGAGACCTAGGCAGGGACGGACATGAGAGGTGAACCTAGATGGAGAGAAACACAACCAACAGATGACACAAGTGCAAATTTAGGATAAAAAGCTCAAGATGTCAGATAGCAGATGACAATCGTCCAATGCTCAACCAGAGTGTACCAAGCGACAAGGGGATGCAAACGGATGGGAGGATATGGGGATTAAGGAATCGATGGATAAGCCATAAAGTAACTAGGATGCAAGGTAGATAATGATTAAGCCCTATACAAGAGGCACCTGTTTCTAGGTTTTCACCAATCGTACGTATCCAAGGTGCCACACAGGGGTGGTTTTCACCATAAGATGAATTATTTCTCTTTACTATTTTTGGATTTTTATTTTTATTTTTTATTTTTTTGTATTTTTAACTTTTACCAGGAAGGATACCCTAGCTAGCCTAAGTATAGAACTTCTTCAGGTGCATGATGTTGATGGGTTCATCTAAGGGTTCGCCTTCAAGGGTGGATAGCCTGTTGGTGCCAGAACCATACTTTGTGGTGATGACATAAGGGCCAAACTAGTTTGCTTCAAACTTACCCTTTTTCTCTCGATCTTGTTGATTCCGCTGATTCTCTTTAAGGACCAAATCACCAATATTGAATTGGCGGGGGCAGACTTTCTTATTGTATCTCCTTTTGAGACGGTGCTTATAGGCTTGCATATGGTTATAAGCCTTGACCCATTTTTCATCCAACAATTCCAATTGTGCCAGGCATGCCACGTAGGTGTCTTCGTCAATGATGAGATTCTTGAGGGAATTGCGGAGTGAAGGGATTTCAACTTCGATTGGCAAGATGGCCTCAATTCCATAGACAAAAGAGTATGGAGTAGCGCCGGTGGGGGTGTGGATGGATGTACAGTAAGCCCAAAGAGCAGAATGGATATGGAGGTGCCAATCGCGGCCAGTGCTATTGACCATCTTCTTAATGATTTTGATCAAATTTTTGTTTGTTGCTTCTGCTTGTCCATTACCCTGAGGGTAATAGGGGGTGGACCAATGGTGTTGGATATGGTATGTGTCACATAGGATCTTCATGCACTAATTTTTGAATGGTTTTCCATTGTCGGTGATAATGGCGGAGGGGATACCATACCTACAGAGGATATGGTAAAGGATGAATTTGGAGATCTGAACACCCGTGATTTGGGTGAGTGGTATATCTTCCACCCACTTGGTGAAGTATTCAGTGGTTGTGATGATGAAGGTGTGACCATCAGAGGATGGAGGGTAGATCTTTCCAATCAGGTCGAAACCCCATTGTGAAAATGGCCAAGGTGTCGTGATAGGTTGGACCTCCTGTGCTAGAGCGTGAATCAGATCTACATGTTGTTGACACGGAAGACACTTTTTGACATACTCATAGGCATCCCGTTCCATTATAGGTCAATAATACCCTGCCCTGAGAATTCGTTTAGCTAGGGCCATACCATTAGAATGGGCCCCACAAATACCTTTATGTACTTCTATTAATTTCGTGTGGGCTTCAGTTTCGTCTAAACAATGAAGGAGAGTTCCATCATACCCACGTCGATAAAGTGTATCATCGATAATGGTGTAGCGGCAGTGCGTTGGATAAACGATTTACGTTGGTTTCTCGTGAGGTCAAGCGAGAGGGTGTTGTCATGAATATAGGTGTAAATGTCATGGTACCAAGGGGATTTAGGACCTACAATATCACACACCATGTCACCCTTAGGGATATCGTACGCGGGGATTACAAGTTGCTCAACTAGGAACTGACAATTTGTACAATCTTTCGGCATGTCGAGAAGAGAACCAATGGTAGCCATAGCATCTGTTGCCTTATTCTGGAGTTGCGGGATCTGCTCAAATTGGATGGAGGTGAAGTATTTTTTGAAGTCATCCACCATACGTTTCTAAGGCAACAACTTTTCATCTTTGGTTAGAAATTCATCATTGACCTATTTTATGACCAACTGAGAATCACCAAAAACCTAGAGATGAGTGATGTGCCATTGGATTGCAATTCTAAGGCCCGTGAGAAGGGCTTCATATTCAGAGATATTATTTGTGCGTGGAAAAGCTAGTCTGAATAACTTCGGTATATAATCGCCTTGGGGGGTGATGAGCAATATTCTTGCCCCCGATCCTTTTTGAGTGTGTGAATCAAAGTACATCGTCCATGTGGTGGCTTCTGATATCGCAAAGACACCTCCATTCAGAAATTTGACTTCTATGGGGTAACCATCCACTAACGGAGCATCTACCAACTGATCCGCTATTACTTGTCCTTTGATGTCTTTTTTGTCCACATATTCTATGTCAAATTCACTGAGAAGCATGATCCATTTAGCCATTCGGCCAGTTAAGGCCATCTTACATAACAATTATTTGACGGGATCCACTTTTGATATCAGCTTTATGGGATGGCTAAGCATATAGTGACGTAGCTTTTGTGTGTTGAAGACCACCGCAAGACATGCTTTTTCCATTGGTGAATAATTGAGTTCATAACCAACCAATGTTCGGCTAATGTAATAGATCACTAGTTCCTTTAAAGATTCATCATGTTGTGCCACTAATGCCCCCAATGCAACTGACATGGCAGATATGTACAACAAGAGGGGTTTTCCAGGGATAGGTGGCATCAAGATCGGTAGGTGGGCCAAACATGCTTTGATCATATCGAGACCCAATTGGCACAGTTGGTTCCACTTGAAGGTGGTATCTTTCTTCAGAAGGTGAGTGAATGACTAACATTTATCTTTAAGCTGGGCTATGAACCCACGGATAGATGGTAGCTTTCCTTGGAGACTCCTTAGTTGCTTCAAGTTCCTAGGTGGAGGCATATCTATGATAGCTTTCACTTTAGTAGGGTCAACCTCAATGCCCCTCCGAGAGACTATGAAGCCCAGCAATTTCCCTAACGTGACACCAAACACACATTTTTTTGGATTCAATCTCAGCTTGTACTGCTCCAAGCGCTCAAAGATTCTTTCCAAGATGGCGGGGTGTTCTTCTCTGGTTCCAAATTTACCCAGCAAGTCATCAACATAATCTTCTAAGATAATGTGGATGAGGTCATGGAATATGACGGTCATCGCTCGTTGATATGTTGCCCCCGCATTTTTAAGACCAAAGGGCATGACATTATAACAGAAAGTACCCCAAGGTGTTGTAAAAGTGGTTTTTTGTAGGTCCTTGGGGGCAATTTGGATTTGATTGTAACCAAAGAAGCCATCCAGGAGGGATAACATCTCGTGTCCTGCAGTAATGTCCACCAACATGTTGATGTTAGGCAAGGGAAAGTCATCTTTTGGGAAAGCTTTGTTAAGATCCCAGAAATCTGTGCAAATTTTGATGTCTTTGTTAGGTTTAGCAACATGTACTATATTAGAAATCCAAGCGGAGTAATCAATGGGCCTAAAAAAGCCAGCATCCAGTCATTTTTCCAATTCTTTCTTAACTAATAGCGCCACTTGTGGGTGCATCTTTCAGAGCTTCTGCTTGACAGGTTTGGCATCTGGACTGACATCGAAATGGTGCGCAACAAGATTAGGATCCAATCCAGGCATATCAAAGTAAGCTCATGCAAAATTGATAACCCCTTCTCAGAGAATTTGGACAATGGTGAGATATTATTCTTCTGATAAAGACTTGGCCACATAGGTGATTCTTGGAGTTTCTCCGGTCCCCAAATTTACCTCTTGTGTCTCCTCAATGAGAATCGAAGACTTCTCAGATAGTTGTGTTCCCACAAGGGGAAGATGAACGTCCCCATCTTCCAGTGCCGTATTTAGGTTTTCACTATCAGATACATCCTTTGTTTTTACTTTTTCGTAGTCAAAAAGTGCCTCGATGAGGTTTTCACTTGATGACTTGTTCTGTTTTTGTTTCTTTTTGCTTTTGCGATTAGGGCATTCATCCTCCCCCAATCCCATTAGATGCATGTAGGTATCCTCTGAGGGAAATGTGCTAACAAGTGCACTACCTTGTAGGTCATGATCGATAAGCTCAGGATGTTTAAGGGATAAAGTTATGGTACAAACAGATAAGCATTCAACCATGGTAGGGAAGTCAATGTGATTCAAATCATCGTATGCGTGTATGATGGACTCTTCCTCTGGTATGTCTTTGAGGGAACCATTGTCAACACTGAAATTGTTAGAAGTGCTAGAGGATGTCGCAAGACCCTTCTATTTAGTATCATAACCCAAGCCCAAATTTCTTGGTCGGAGGGTAGTTGCTTCAATGGGCTGGCATTTTCCTTGTTCTTCCACACCAAGGCCTCCGCCTTGATAATGGCACTTTTCAATGAACTTGGAGGCACGTGGATAAACTTCTTGAAAGTATTCAATAAGGGGATGTGGTGGCTCAGGTTCTTCTTGATAAACCCATTGGCTGATATCTTCGTCCATTTGATCTTGGAGGGATCCCAAGTCATTGAATGTGGTTTAACCCATGTTTTTAGAGGTAAGTGTAAGTGTAAGTGTATTTTCTTCCACTTGTGGTACTGGCAGAATTGGTTGTCCATATGTGCGGGGCAAAGGTGGCATGGTTGCCACATTGAGTGTGGTATGCATTTGGTATTCACCACATCCCTTGTCTATGATCTGGACCTTGGTGACAGTGGAAGCAGGTGTGGATGATGATGGGGATGAACTGTTTAGTGTATTGGTGGATGGGTCAGGATTGGATGTTGGGGATGCCCCCATTTCGAATCCTGGGTAGTAATGTGAGTGTGGAAAGGAAGCTTCCAAGGCACGACAATATTCAAACGGTTGGGGATCAGCTTGTAGGGTAACTTCCATTCCATGAAATGGGAACTTTAGGCATTGATGATAGGTGGATGGGACGACTTGCATAGAATGAATCCATGGGAGGCCAAGAAGGATGTTGTATGGAAGTTCAAGGTCCAGAACATGACACATAGTGTATTGTACAATGGGGCCCACTTGAATAGGGAGCCAAATGATTCCTTCAGAATCCCACTCTGCATTATCATATGCCTTGATGGTGATGACTTGACTTCTTAAATCAGCCTAGGTGTATCCAACCTATTGTATGAATTTTAAAGTACAAAGATTTAGGGCCGAACCATTATCTACTAGTACCCTTTTTAATTTTTGACAATTTACACCAACTTCAAGATGGAGGGGTGGTTGTGACTTGAATCAAGATGCGGTATGTCCTTTTGGCTAAAGGCTAATTGATAGATCGAGGAGAGATTACCTACCAATGCTTGGAATTGGGTAGGGTCAATATCATCAGGCACTTGTGTGCTTTGCAAAGCTTTAGTCAATATTTCTTGATGTACGGGAGATGACTTAAGTAGATCTAAGAGGGATATTTGGGCTGCAGTCTTCCCTAGGTGGTCTAGGATGATATATTGTGAATTGATGGATGGTCATTGGGTAGATATAGGAGTTGCGGGGACTGTGATGCAGGTTCGCCGAGTAGTAACAGCACATTGTGGATCTTTTCCCTTGACATGTATCATGGATACGCATGGCTCCACTTGTTCTACATATGAAACCACACCTTGATAGTTGTATGGCACATTTTTATAGCTGATGTTATTGGTGTTGTTACCTTGCTTGTTATTGTTGCTAGGTCCAGGATTAGAGTTGGAAGTACTAGGACCCTGATTGTGGTTGGGAAAAGCGTTTTGATATATCTGGAGTTGAGCATTGGATGTAGATGTTGCGTTAGCATCTACATGTATTTTGCCTCGATCAATGAGGCCTTGAATGTAGGTTTTTAGGCCTTGACATTTATCTAAGGTATGTCCCTTAATCTTGTGAAATTCATAATATTCATTGTCTTTAAACCAAGCAGGCTTGGGTTTAGACGTATCAAGGGGTTTGGTGACAGGATATGTGATGGTATAATTGGCTTGAATAAGCTTTTTAAACACCATGCTAAGGGGTTCTCCCAACTGGGTGAACTGTCGTTTGTTACCCCCTTGGTTGTTTTGGTTGGATTGTTGTCGTGGTGCCCCTTGCGGGACGGATATGGCATTTTGGACTGATGGTTGTTGCTGAGGAGGGTATCTTTGCGTGGTGGTGGCCAATTGAACATGTTTGGTATCAGTGACTCCATCATTGATGGAATTTTTATTTCTATTCCAATAACAAGGTTTATCCCCAAAGGATTTCTCTCTATCAAAATTAAAATGTTTGACTTGCCCTTTTGCAACAAGGGCTTGTTCCAAGATGGGGCCTTTCTCCACGAGTCCCGCAAAGGTGGTGATATAATGGAGTTAGAAATTATGAGCCATATCTGGATGGGAATTTTTGATAAATAAGGTGACCATGTATTTTTCTGTTGGTGGGGATTTCATCCTGCTAGCCAAGGCACGCCACCTTTGCAAGTAGCTTGCAAAGGTCTCTCCATCACGTTTCTTTTTCTTTTAGGAGATCAAGTGTGTCAATATCCTTCTCTAGATTAAAAGAGAAGTGGGAGACAAATTGTTCAGATAATTGTGCAAAGGTTTTGATAGATCCTTTTTCAAGGCCCATAAACCAGTTAAGGGCAACCCCTTGTAAACTTTTAGGGAAAAGTCAGATAAGATAATTATCGTTATGCATGACCTCTTGGCAATGGGCGTAAAATTCTTGAAGGTGAGCTCTAGGGTCTATGGTAACTTTGTATTTATCGAATTTTGGTATCTCAAATTTTTGGGAAAAGGAATCAAGGAGATGGAGGGATCAAAAGGATAAGGACATATGTCCTCAAACTTGAATGATTGTTTACCCACTCTAGCTTGTAGGTCCTTTAATGCTACTTTTGCTTCTTCCAAGTGCTTATTGACAGGAGTCATGGAGGTCAAAGTGGATTGATTGTATGGGTAGTATTGTGGATATGATGAGCATGGCCCCATCATTGTCAGATCATAGGTGGGTTGAGTTGGAAATGAATGTGTTTGCTGATTATAGGTGGATTGATAGTTGGATGATTGATTGTGATGAGTGGGAGCAACTTGTTGTTGATAGTAGGAAACGAGAGAGGAATCCTATTGCTGTGTAGAATTTTGGTAATGCATAGAGGTAGGGCCTCTTTGTTGATGTGATGATGTTTGTTGGTAATAGGAAGTGTAAGGTGCCCCCTGTTGGTGAGTTGGTTGTTGTTGAAAGTAGGGTGGATAGGATTGGTTTTGTTGTGCAAAGGTGGGTTGTTGTGTGGAACATGGGTATGGATTCAATGTTTGTTGGTGAGGATGGTGTTGAGGTTGTGGAGGATTGGTGTAAGGTGGTGGTTGGGTATGTGTTTGGTTTCATGCATTTTGATGAGGATTTATATTGAGATGGGATGGAACAGTGTATGTGCTACAGGGATGATAGAGGTACTTAGTAAGCGGATTATGATGTGTTTGTGTAGGGATATGCACATGTTGTTGTAGAGTTTGTTGTTATTGTTGATGAGATGGATGAGATAAGATATGTTGTTGTTGATGAGATGGGTGAGATGAGATGTGTTGTTGTTGTTGAGATGGGTGAGATGAGATGTGTTGTTGTTGTTGTGAGGTAGGTTGCACTACTTGATGCGATGGTTGTGTGAGAATGGTAGTGTGTTGCGGATGTTGTGGATGTAAGTGTTGAGATGAAGCTATAATAGTAGAAACATGTTGTGGTGGTGCCGATAGTGTGGTGGATTGGTGTGGATTTTTTGGAGGTTGTTGAAATGCAGGAGGTAGCACATTGGTAAGTGTAGGTGTGCCCCCAATATTAGAATATGGGGGAGGAAGTGGTGGAGTAGATGGGATGTATGGTGGCATGCCATATGTATGGGGATCATTAGGATCGGGTGGTGAAATGGTAGATGTTGTCTTTGGGAGACGGGGATATTCTTGGACTTGATGGATGACAGCATTTCCAAATTCGGGGTGGTACCAATTTTCAGCAGGTGCACCCTCAGTAACGTAGGAACCTTCAGGAACATTTTGTGAGGTTTGTGGGTCAACAGATGTAGGAAGGGCATATTGTGATGTATCGAAACCAGACAGTGGTTTAACTCCCTTCATGAGTAAGGTGGCAAGGATCTTGTCTCCACGTTCATTTAGGAGATGATCTGTCATTTGGACATTGGCAAGATTACTGAGATATTCGTCAACGGTGACTTCGGGTTGATTGACCATGATTTCGTCACTAGGTGGTGTGATATTCTAGATGTCAGTGTTTGATTGAGATGAGACGTTGTTATGGAGATCATGTGGAATGTTATTAGGATCTTGAGGGATATTTGGTTGGGAACCTTGGGTTTGTTGGTCTGCCATTTGCTTTTTTGCTTGTGAATGGGTCTGAACGGGCATGAACATGCAAAACAACTAAGTGATTTCAAAATGCACCTTCTAGAGGATGATCTAGGTGACGATTTGGATTGATCGATTCAAATTGGATGATGGACCAATTGGATAATGAGGATTGGATTTGATTGGATCAAATGATGATGTATCAATTGGATGATTTGGATGATGATTGGATTTGATTGGATCAAATGATGATGTATCAATTTGATGATTGGATTGTTTGGATCAAATGATGATGTGTCAATTTGATGATTGGATTTGGATAGATTGGATTTGATGATTTGGATTATTTGGATCAAATAATGATGTATCAATTTGATGATTGAATTGTTTGGATCAAATGATGATGTATCAATTTAATTATTGGATTCATGATTGGATTTGGATAGATTGGATTGGATCAATTGATGATGTATCAATTGGTTTGATTTGGATAAGGATTGGATGATGGTAGGGATCCTAAAACCTAATTTGGAAATCACCCTAGGTAACTTATAACATTGGTTGATCGGATTAAATCAATGATTATGGCACCTAATCCACTTTGAGATGGAAGGGGATTGATTTGGGCCAATGATGTTGACTTACAACACAAATCTGCCTCAAGATAGAAGCGGATTGATTAGGTTGAAGACAAGGATTGATTATGGAGGATAGCGATCAACTTAACGCTTTGGTCAATTCGGGAGACAACTCCTAAAACAAGGTCTTAAGGGATTTTGTAGAGATGATGATGGATGAAAAATGGAAGATGTATTGATAGAAATTTTTAGGCACACGGTAAGATGGCTATCCCAAATGGTGGAATGATCAATGTGAATTTGGTAGATGGGTGCTTTAGAAAGATTAAATGGAGGTTTGAAATGGTCAAATGGATGTTTGGATTGGTTAGATGAGTGTTTAGGATGATCAAATGGTCAAATGGAGACTTTGGGAGTTCAAACGGAGGTTTAGAATGGTTAAATGGATGAAATTGTTCGTTCAGGAGGGTGTATCTGCATTTCTGCAGTAAAATTGTCAGAAACGTTAGAACAAAGGGCGTATCCGCACTTCTGTAGTAAAAAAACTGGCAGAAATGTCAGAACAAGGGGGCGTATCCGCACTTCTGCAATAAAAAAATTGACAGAAATGTCAGAATAGGGGGGCGTATCTGCACTCTGCAGTAAAACAAAACTAGAAGAAACATCGAAACAGGGGGGCATATCCGCACTTCTGCAATAAAAAAAAACTGGCAGAAACGTCGGAACAGGGGGGTGTATCCTCACTTTTGTGGAAAAATAGTGACTTGGTCTGAATGAGGGATTATGGCAAAGACTTGGAATGACTCAATGAAGGTTTGACTTATCAAAATTTACTGGTTTTTCACAGAAAGACACTTTGAATAAGCACAATCTTATGATTAGTATTAAGGGGTATGGTCGGCAAAGGTCTTACTCTAGGATGAACAAGGTTTCTAGGAAGTCATCGATATACACTCGGTACGTCAGGCACAACCGTGAACACCAGTCTATCACAAGCATGAGTCGGGAACCCCAGCAAGATACTGAAAGGCTCGGACCAACTCTTCACGTCTATCTAGGTATCACCCTAGCTTCAACGTTCCACCAATTATGACGCAACTGGATTGGGGTACAGCTTTGGCTCTCCCCCTTTTATATACCTCATCGGTACGCATGGTTGGGATCGTCCCTTGGGGTGATGAAATCCCCAAGCAGGTCCCGCTAAGAAGAAGACGCTAATCATTTACAACTACCCTCCTCGGATCCGCACAAAGTGCAAAGGGGGAAGGTGAAAATGAATTAATGCCTTCTTAGGGTAACACAAATAAAATAGACACAGCAAGTAGCAAATATTAATTTCCCCTACCTATACTAAGTAAATAGATAAAGCAATAAGGAAAGACTTAAAAAATCAGAATAAAACAAAGGCCCTGCAAGCAAATGTTAGTTGTTTTATCTTTCTTTCCTTTGTGATTTTCAAAAAAATTCTCAAGATATCAGCAAGAAATCTGGCTTCACCCACCAACAAACAGGGTTAGAGGATTAGAGCACAAAACATCAAAAATAAAGAGACAAAAACGAAGCTAAAATGCAACTTTTTTACCTTCCTGAATGTGTTGTTAAGGGCAAATCCGCCCCTCTGCAGTGAAAAACATTGAATCGGGTGGGCAAATCCACCCCTCTACAAAAAACAGTTAGAAAACGCTGAACTGGGAGGGCGTATCCGCACTTCTGTAGATAACAGCTAGGCAAAAACATCGGAACGTGTGGGCGTATCCGCACTTCTGCAAAAAATTAGTTAGCCAAAAAACATCGGATCGCGAGGGCGTATCCACACTTCTGCAGTAAAACTGTTAGCCAAAAAATATCGGAATGCGGGGGCATATCCATAATTATGCAGTAAAAACTATCAGAAACATCGGATCGTGAGGGCGTATCCGCACTTCTACAGTGAACAACTAGCAGAAATGTTGGATCATGAGGGCGTATCCGCACCTTTGTAGTGAAAAACTAGTAGAAACGTCAGATCATGAGGGCATATCCGGCCCTCTGCAGTGCCCGGGAGGGAAAATCCGCCCCTTTGTGACCTGAACTTGCAAACAAGCTAAACAATAGAAAACATAAAAGAAAGAGACCCTTCTATGGGTCCCACCGGGCATGCCAGAAATGTGATTCTATTAAAATGCTACTCCTAATGTGAGATGCTAGACAAAAATTAATAATGCAACAAGAGAAAATAACAAGATAAAAGGGCACCTCAATGATTAGCCTACGAAAAAAATGAACATAAAAGCAAGATAAAATAGATTGAACTTGATTATACCTTCATGTTGCTCCTTCCTTGGTTGGCCCTTTGATTCTTGAAGAGTTGTGTGCTCCTTGGATGACAGGTTATGTTGAATATGCAAAATGATATGCAAAGTGGATGAGGGTATGATGATTATGAGATGAGAGCTCAAATGGAAAATTGACAAGAGTTTGGTAGCAAAAGATTGATCCCTAAAATGAGGGATATGAGGGGGTATTTATAGGATAATTGGAATTATTTAGAGAATTCAACAGTTGGGATTGATCCAACAAGATCAAGATGAAGGGATATGGTGAGTTGAGGACTCGCAAGCCCTCGCATCTTGACATGTGGAATGTGAGATGTCTTAGGGTGGAGTGATGTGGAAATGAGGTGGAGGAGAATGACAAGAGGTGGAAGAGAAGTACATGAGGTGGATGAAGGACAAGTACCTTTGAGGTACTTTGGGGGATGAGAAGATTTCCTCAAAAAGAAACTTTTTGTCCCCAAATGAGGATGAAAGAGACATTTGACGAATTTTAGAATTCTTCAAAAATCTCCATGGGAAAAGGGGAAGTGGTTGGAAGAATAAATGCAAATTAAAAATTTGCATTCATTAGAGAGTTCATTGGGTAAAAGAAGGTCTCCAAAAAGTTGGAGATTTGTCACATGTGGGTGATGTGACAAGTCCAAGGTTCTATAATTCCTTGCCACATGTAAAGTGAAAATTCAAGGCTTCTAGAATCTTGCATGGGGATGGGGAAGACCTTCGAAAGGCAAAAGTGAATTAAAAATTCACATGGGGAAGAGAAGAGCCTTGGGAAAATAAATGTGAATTAAAAATTCACATGGGAAAGAGAGTCCAGGCTAAAAAGGGTACATGGGAAGGTTGACCAAAAAAGGTAAGCCAAATGTGGCTAATGATTCTGATTAAGGTTGTGCAAACGCAGGATTAGGATAATTAATGAGAGATTGGAGGCAAGTGGGAGATTATGGAGGATGTGAATCTTAATCTTGATTAAGTGGTGCACATCCTAATCATAGATTAATTAATTTAATCTGGATTAAAAGAGGGTTATGGAGAATGTGACAAGGAGAGAGAAAAAGAGGAATTAAAAATTGGTTTTAATCCATATAGGTTAAATGACTAAAGTAAATAATTTGTCATGTTTATTTAATTTAGAGAAGAAAAGGGTGTAAGGTAAAGTATTTAATTTATTTAATTACATACTTTAGGAACCTTAGGCAAAAAATGAAATAATGATTAAATAAATTATTTAATCACTATTAATGAAATAGATGAATATAATAGACGATTTTGATCATATGGAAGTGATCAAATTTGGATTTATACACTTTGTTTTAATTTGTGTATACTATGTATTCGTGTGTATACTTTTTGAGGCTTACGTGTTTTTGAGTACTTGTACTTCCCTTATTGACATGTACATGTTTGACTTATTGACGTGTATAATTATTAATTGGTTAGCCCTAGCATTGATATATGTCATCCTCAATGCATGATCCTTGAGATGGAGTAAAAACACCCTCAAGGTCAAAAGGATTTTCACATGCATTCTTCATAGGCTTATTTTGGTAGTGAAACCAAAAACCTCCTGCATCATTGAAATGATTTTTTTTTCCTTTATAGCAAGTCTGAAGCCATTATCATTCTTCATTAGTTCTTCATGTATCCACTCCCCATTAATGGTTGTCTCATGACCTTCATGAAACCAGGCACTTATCTCATTTGTGATAGAAGAAATGTACGAAGATTTATCTTCCTCCTTATGAACCATTCATTATCATGAGAGATGGGTTCTTGTGAACCACTACTGATGAATCATGGGTCAATGAGTTTGACTTGTAAAACTACACGATTGAATCCTCATAGCAATATCACAATATTTATATATCTAAATGTGTTATTTCCTTCAGCTAAAATTTGTGCTTATACGTATGTGATTGATGTATGTTTGTGTATGGGATCATAGTAATTTCTATTTGATGATGCTATTGTGTATTTAAGGTTTATTTATTAAAGGGTGCATGAAACAAGTTTTAAATCCTTACAAATTTTTGAATTTGTTAGATTTTTTTATTTGTCAAGTCTGGGCTCCGAGCCCGAGTCCAAGTCAAAAAATGGCTTGTCAAGTCTGAGGTGAGTCCTAGTCTTGTAACATTGGCGTGAACACATCAAGGAATAATGTATATGTCGATGAAGAGAGAACCCATACTTGTTTCTAGAAAAACCATGGTATAGATATGGTTGGTCGAGATAAAACATCACTCTTCTGGATAGTTCAAACCATAAACTTTCATGGCTATAAACACACCTTCATTATGTGTGTTCTTGATCCTACTGAAGAAATGGTGGAACATGTTGTAGATCAATTGTTGCAACCCTAAGTCCACAAGAAGGTTACTTGTCCTGATTTCTGTAAATGTCTTTAAGATGTTCATCCTTCTTGAGTAATGTGAACTATTGATTCCATCTAGATCTTTGAAACTGTCTGCAATCATGTGCAATATTGTAGAAGCTAGAGCTATATCTAATACTACAAATGACTGCTCAATGGAATCCTGATAGCAATATCACAATTTGACACATTGTAGAAAATACATCCTACTTATCAATTGATGAGCTAAAGGGGCTCTATAATGAATGTTTCATAAGGCACAACACTTGCTGAAGGTTTTGCGAATGGGGTTGCAAGCTAAGTGGGCTTAACCTTGGGGAAAAAACTTTGTGGTTAAGCGCTTGAGCTGGAGTATACTGGAATGGGTGACCTCCCGGGAAGGCCTAGTGCCTGACCCCTATGAGCATCACCTAGATTCAATGAGAGCTAAGTGGGCCATTCAATATCATTTCAAATTTGTTGCTTTAAGCAACTTACAAATTTGCAACTTTAGACTCCTCCAACCTAAGGGATCGATCTGGTGGAACATAGCTCGGAGTGATTCCATGTGTTTCAGTGCAAAAGAGGACCATGCCTAGCATAAAAATACCTATTTGGATGTGTTGGAACAGTCCACTTGGTCACACAAGCTGCAGAACAAAAGTTGCACCACTTTGCAACTTTGCACTGCTTACATTTGATGCTTTTTCCATCAAGTGAAAATCCGCCACCACTGAAAAACCACTTTGAGATAGCCAGAACCGAGAGAGGGTTTTTTAGACAAGCTCAACATGATCCTATAGGATTAGACAAGAAGTCTCTAAGCATCACGGTATCTGAGTAATAGCATTCTGAAGTTTGCAACCATTTTGCACTTTGGACCCTTAAGGGATCAATCTAGTGGAACATAGCTCAGAGCAATTCCACGTGTTTCGGTGCAAAAAAGGACCATGCCTAGCGTAAACATACCTATTCAGACGTATTGGAACAGTCCACTTGGTCACACGAGTTACAGAGCAAAAGTTGCACTAGTTTGCAACTTTGCACAGCTTGAATTTGACACTTTTTCAATCAAGTGAAAATTCGTCGCCACGAGAAAACCACTCCAAGATAGCCAAAACCGAGAGAGGTTTTTCTAGAGGGTTCCAACGCCTTTTTGTAGGATTAGATGAGAAATTTCTAAGTATCATGGTATCCAAATAATAGCATGTTGAAGTTTGCAGCCATTTTGCACTTTGGACCCTTAAGGTATCGATCCGGTGGAACATAGCTCGGATCGATTCCACGTGTTTCGGTGCAAAAGAGGAACATGCCTAGCATAAACATACCTATTCGGATGTGTTGGAACAGTCTACTTGGTCACACAAGTTGCAGAACGGATGTTGCACCACTTTGCATTGTTTGCATTTGATGCTTTTTCCATCAAGTGAAAATCCGCCACCATGGGAAAACCACTCCAGAGGGGCTCAACGCAATCCTATAGGATCAGACGAGAAGTTTCTAAGTGTCACGGTATCCGAGTAATAGCATGCTAAAGTATGCATCCATTTTGCACTTTGGACCCTTAAGGGGTCAATCCGGTGGAACGTAGCTCGGAGTGATTCCACGTGTTTCAATGCGAAAAAGACCATGTCTAGCATAAACATACCTATTCGGACGCGTTGGAGTAGTTAGTCTGGTCACACGAGTTGCAGAGTGAAAGTTGCACCACTTTGCAACTTTGCACTGCTTGAATTTGATATTTTTTCTATCAAGTGAAAATTTGCCGCCACGAGAAAACCACTCAAAGATAGCCAAAACCAGGAGAGGTTTTTCTAGAGGGGCCCAATGCCTTTCTGTCTGATTAGATGAGAGGTTTCTACGTGTCATGGTATTCAAGTAATATCATGCTAAAGTTTGCAACCATTTTGCACTTTGGACCCTTAAGGGATCGATCTGGTGGAACATAGCTCGGAGAGATTCTGCGTGTTTCAGTGTGAAAGAGGACCATGCCTAGCATAAACATACCTATTCAGACGTGTTGGAACAGTCCACTTGGTCACACGTGTTGCAGAGTAAAATTTGCACCACTTTGCAATTTTGCACAGCTTGAATTTCACACTTTTTCCATTAAGTGAAAATCCATCGCCATGAGAAAACCACTCCAAGATAGCCAAAACTGTGAGAGGTTTTTCTAGAGGGGTCTAAAGCCTTTTTTTAGGATAAGATGAGAAGTTTCTAAGTGTCACGGTATCCAAGTAATAGCATGTTGAAGTTTGCAACCATTTTGCACTTTGGACCCTTAAGGGATCGATCAGGTGGAGCATAGCTCGGAGCGATTCCATGTGTTTCGGTGCAAAAGAGGACCATTCCTAGTGTAAAAATACTTATTCAAACGTGTTGGAACAGTCCGCTTGGTTACACAAGTTGCAAAACAAAAGTTGCACCACTTTGCAACTTTGCACTGCTTGCATTTGATATTTTTTTCATCAAGTGAAAATTCGCCGCCACGAAAAAACCACTCCAAGATAGCCAAAACCGAGAGAGATTTTCCTAGAGCGGTCCAACACCTTTCTATAGGATCAAATGAGAAGTTTTTAAGTGTCACGGTATCCAAGTAATAGCATGCTGAAGTTTGTAGCCATTTTGCACTTTGGACCCTTAAGGGATTGATCTGGTGGAACATAGCTCGGAGCGATTCCACATGTTTTGGTGTGAAAGAGAACCATACCTAGCGTAAAAATACCTATTCGGATGTGTTGGAACAGTTCACTTGGTCACACAAGTTGTAAAACAAAAGTTGTACCACTTTGTAACTTTGCAATGCTTGCATTTGATGCTTTTTCCATCAAGTGAAAATCCGCCACCATGAGAAAACCACTCCAAGATAGCCAAAACCGAGAGAGGTTTTTCTAGAGGGGTCCAACATGTTTCTATAGGATTAGATGAGAAGTTTCTAAGTGTCACGGTATCCAAATAATAGCATGTTGAAGTTTGCAGCCATTTTGCACTTTGGACCCTTAAGGGATCAATCCGGTGGAACATAGCTTGGAGTGATTCCACATGTTTCGGTGCGAAAGAGGACCATGCCTAGCGCAAACATACCTATTTAGATGTGTTGGAACAGTCCTCTTGGTCACACGAGTTGTAGAGCGAAAGTTGCACCACTTTCCAACTTTGCACAACTTGAATTTGACACTTTTTCCATCAAGTGAAAATTCGCCGCCACAAGAAAACCACTCCAAGATAGCCAAAATTGAGAGATTTTTTTCTAGAGGGGCCCAACACCTTTATGTTGCATCAGATGAGAAGTTTCTAAGTGTTACGGTATCCAAGTAATAGCATGTTGAAGTTTGCAGCCATTTTGCACTTTGGACCCTTAAGGGATCGATCCGGTGGAACATAGCTCAGAGCGATTCCACGTGTTTCAGTGAAAAAGAGGAACATGCCTAGCGTAAACATACCTATTTGAATGTGGTGGAACAGTCTGCTTGGTCACACAAGTTGCAAAATGAAAGTTGCACCACTTTGTAACTTTGCACTGCTTGTATTTGATGCTTTTTTCATCAAGTGAAAATCCGCCGCCACGGGAAAACCACTCCAAGATAGCCAAAACCGAGAGAGGTTTTTCTAGAGAGGTCCAATGCCTTTCTGTAGGATCAGACGAGAATTTTCTAAGTTTCAAGGTATTCGATTAATATCATGCTAAAGTTTGCAGCCATTTTGCACTTTGGACCCTTAAGGGATCGATCTGGTGGAACATAGCTCGGAGCGATTCTACGTATTTCGGTGCGAAAGAGGGCCATGTCTAGTGTAAACATACCTATTTGGATGTGTTGGAACAGTCTTCTTGGTCACATGAGTTGTAGAAAAATGTGTACAAATTGTTTACATGACATTTATATGACCTTTTTCACATTGTTTACATTTCAAAATTCAAAGTTTGCAAATTTTCCTACTCAAGGCATTTAGAGAACAAGGTGCTACTACACCAAACATGAAATCCAACCTTACAATATTTGAGTATATCTCATTATGTAATTAAATCTTATTACAATGCCTCTAGCACTTTGTTCTCTCAGATCTTTTACAATGTCACTCATACATTCAAGATTCTCTTTAAATGTCTACATCATAGGTGCTCATTATGAGGTTACCTTCAAATGAGTAACTTGAGATTCCCTTACTAATATTCACACGCTCTCTTATAATGGCTTGAAATCAAAATTGAGATTTTTCAAAATCATCAAAATAAGTATGTTGCATTGCTTTTTTGGCTGAGATTCTCTTTAATGGCTCTTAAATCAGCATTTTTTGTAACGAAAGATCAATCATTTTTTAGTAGTTTACTTACAAATACGCAAAGTAAAAGAAAAAAAGAAAGAGCATCCAAAATGGAAATGAAAACTCGTGGTACTAGAGGGTGTGTCATGCCAGCGTCGCCGGTCACATTAAAAAGTTTACCAGACGCACTACAGTTTATAGGGGGTCGTGCTACCCGATTCCTATAGTCTAATAAATAAAAAAAATTGGAAATGAAATAAAAATAGATGGAAGGCACTTGCAAATGTTGCATGCAGGCGTCAAAATAAGGATGTTGCATTGCTTTTTTGGCTGACATTCTCTTAGATGGCTCATATATCTCCATTTTTTGCAAGGGGACACCAATCACTATAAAAGACGATGATAGCATTGGCATCAAACAAATGAATGTGCATACAAGTATAAATTAATAAGAATCAATGTGCATATACTTACAAATTAATCCAATGAACCATTTGGGTCTGCTCTACTCTTTATTGTGTCAAGTATTGCCTCATGGTCAGACTCACGGACCTTCCATAACGTCTTGTTCAAAGGTCTACCCCCATATTTGGTCAAATGAACATTGGATGCCACGACAAGGTTCGAGTAATGAAGAATCTTACGATGCATGTCAAAGTCTTGAAATAGCCAATGTTTAACACTTGAATGTGGGTACCTTCTAAGCCATGTTCCAGTAACTACAATTGAGCCTGTAGGGTATTCGATGTTTTCTCCATCTATAATTGGGGCCTCCAATTTATTTTTGGTCTCAACACAATGACACAAGTAATAGTTTGTTCCCTCTTCATTGTCTTCATCTGCAATAACTGCATAAACATGCCCTGCATTGATATGTGCAAAAAATCTCTTGAAATTTGTCAACATTACGAATACAGTACAAAGTAAGATCTAACGATATGGAATTTCAACAACTAAGAAAGTAGATATATCACCTCGGTGAACTAGATCTGATATGTGGTCAAAGTCGGCTGATGATTTTATCTGTGTCAGTTCCAATGCCTTCGGACGGTGATACGTGTGAAGTGGGCTAAGATAACTTGTGAACCATTTGTCACCCCACTCCCCTAACTCACAATAATTTCAGGCTTGCATTGTACATGAAGAAAAAAAGCATGCCATCTTTCATGTATCGATACTCCATGAACCTGCATTTGAGCTAAGGAAAGAGTGTACCTTATTCGATCCTATTAGTGTACAATAGTCTTCATATGGTGCAATGTTAGTATCATCCATCAACCAAAAAAATATATGAACTGAAGACATACCTTCATTACCTAGACCCATCAAAGCATTACACCACTCGACGATTGATTTTGCATATGTCAACTTTGCACTGTCTTTGTACTTTAACTCTTCTTGTGCTAATGCTCTTTTCATGCATGCTCCTGCACCATCATGCTCCCCCTTTCCATGTTCAGCCTCACAATAGTTCCACATATGTTGAACACATGTAATGACATGCATCCTGCACAACCAGTAGAACATGTGCGAGTTCTTGAACTCTTTTGCACAATTATCAAACCATATTATATGTTGATCATATTATATGCCCCTCTGAGCCAAACCACTGTAGAACATCTGGAAGCAACCTTGCACGAACTCTAGAGAGTGTGTGCGATCATCACTAATGTAAAAGTGGTACTCCCTCAATACCTTCCTTTGCTCATCTGTACTATCAGATGCATGAATGAATGTTATGTGCACAAATATCGAAACTTGTGTGGAGTTGTAATACTGTGACTGCACCTCATGTTGTGGATGTAGAGTGTAGTTCTCTGCAAAGTCAACCACGGATACTATTCTTCCAACTGGAAAGGTGTCCTTGCATAGCTTGAATTGTGTGTCCAACCATCGGCCTCTATGGGTATGCATTGCATACTCATACAGTATACTATCACGAAATGTGCTCATAAATTGGTACACTAGAATCTTCTCAATAACCAAATGACACCTTTTTGCTTGAGACCCATCTTTTGTAGCATATGCCAATGTTTTATAGTTCTCGAACTCTACTTGTTTTTATCCCACCTCATTTGTGCTTTCCATATGTAGACATACTGGCATACGCTAGAAGCCACCACAACGCTCGCATGAACCATCCAAGCATATTGTCCTATAGAATATCTGGCCATCCTCTATTTCACATAAAAAATTTGATAAGAACTCTCTTGAAGATTTTGGTGGGGCTTCTATGCCACAATCCTGCAAAACATAGTTAGTATGCAAATCTAAACATATAGAACGATAAACATCATAATGGTTAGAAAACTCAATATGTAGTCTACAACAACAAGTAGTGCATGTATGATTTATCTTGACATAAAAAGGTTTAAGCATTTCAAAAAATCTTTGAGAAATACTAATTTGAGGATATTCATTTTCAAATTTTCGAAAAAATTGGGTTTGAGTCACATCCAAAAAATGCTTTGGATGTGGCTCACGATTCCGACTACCGATTCTCCTTCTTACCACATCCCTTTGATTCGGAGACGGCCTTGTGTTATTCTTCCAATACTCTTCAATTAGTGTTCTCAAGGCTTCGACAACTTCTTTATCTTTTCATGGCAATCTCCTCAAGAATTCCCATAATTCATTTGTATCATTGCCCTCAATTCTTTGTCGCCTTGAATGGCACTTGATAAAGTTTTTCTACTAATTCTCATTTTTTCACTAGTCTTTTTAATTAGACGAGCTCTCTTTGTTTGATAGCTTACCAAAGTCGATGTAATGACACGTCGAGTGAAATTACTATCCTTTGAGTGTGAGGTCTTACCCACACTCTCATAAGCATCCATTAGATTCTTCATAATAGTGTCTTCACTTGATGCATTCGATGTTCTCAACCCAAGAGTCTTCATGATGTTCCTATACTTTACACCCCGCATCATTTCAACAAATAGTTGACATCTTGCAATCTCATTTAGCCTTTCAAAGAATCATTCCCAAATTTTATCAGCATATATTCTACAAGTGCATCTTGAAATCTTACCTTCCATGTGCTGCAAAATCTCATCATCAATATTAATCAAATACTTTGGATTTCTATGCAAAATTCTAGGTGGTGTTCTCCTAGGTACATACATATCAACATAGGAATTTCATCAATATTTAATTGAGGTGGGCTAGATTGTGTACCTTCGATCGAGGGTGGAGAAGAAGACATACCTTGAGGTTCACATGGGGATGATTGCATACCTTCTTCATCAATTCTGAGTGAGATTGTACTCTCAACTTGAGATGTGTTGGATGGTGTCCAACAATAATCACTTGCGGTACATGGTGTCCCTCCATATTCACTTGTAGTAGATGGTGTGTGTCCATATTCACTTGTGCTAGATGGTGTCCCTCCATATTCACTTGTGCTTAATGGTGTCCCTTCATATTCACTTGTCGTAGAGGGTGTGTCTCCAACTATGGTATCTGAATCTATCTTACAACGATGCTTTTGCATTCATGCATGTTGTGCTGCCAATTCCCGTTCTCTTTTTTACGGTTGAGGTTTCTCTACAATCGGGTTGTTTTCATCAATTTTTTCCAATTTCTTCTTTTCACAATATGCCGCCACCCAAACTCTCTCCTTTTCTTTCAAGGTTTGATTCTCTTCGTCTGTTAGTTTCCTCTTTGTCTTTTTCTTCGGCATGGCAGATAATTTTATCTATACCATGGTAATGAGACGAATATTAGTTCCTAAAAAATGTATCCATTCAAGTTAATTGAAAAAAATATTTCATTGAAGGCTTCATTTAAATAATACTTACAATCATCGTGTACAAAAGTTAACCTATCATGTAGACAAATGTGTACAAACTATGGAAGCACTAGGCTGGCCAGAGCACATTTCTAACTAAAAGTGAATAACCATGATGGTGATTCTGAAAACTAATGAGTGAATGGCATTGTGAGTGTTTGATAAGTTTGTGGTGTAGGATCACCTTGACAATCTATTGTTCCATTTTGAAATTTGATTCAATTTTGGGTATCTTCATCTTGTAATCCATTTTTTTGATAAAAAAAATGCTCTTTTGCAGAAATTCAATGGTTTTTTTGCACGTTCGTGCACTTGTATGCATCTATAAAGCCTCCCCTTGATATAAAATAATATAATATTTTAGGAACATGTCTTAACTCTCTAATGCATCAATTTTGAGGGCTTAACATTGCGTTTGAAGGGAGCAATTGACAATTTTTTGAAACTGCTCATTTCAAGCCAATCAAGGGTTTGAGTAGGATTTAATTATGAAATGACCATCCCACCTACTATTATGAATTTTTTCTCAGTGGGATGGCATGTAAATTTTTATAGTAGGGTCTTTTATTGTTGAACATGCTTTGGAATGAAACTAACGACAATACGACAATAGGATGGGGTTCTTAGCTCAAACAAGCACTTTTCCATGAGAATTTGAGGAACCAAGGAGTGATTTTGAAAAAGTGTTGAAGGAGTGGTCTATGTAATAAAATTTTGACCTTGTGCAGGGTATTTTGAAGATTTTTGATGCTTTGGAATGGTCTGGGAAGGCCCAGGTATAGGAGTTTCTATAAACCCTCCCTCTTTGCATTGAAAAATGGGGGTTTTTGTATTGGAAGCCTAGTTGAGAAGATAAGGTCCTAAGACCTAGAAATTATCTTGTTTTGAGACCTAATTAAAGACTTTTTTTTGGTTTGGAAGTCTGGTGTGAAGATCTAAGGTTAGTTCCTTTGTAAAATTGGCCTACTTGGAGGCCTTAAATAGTGAAAAGGTCAGTTTTCTTAAAGTTGTTCCAAAGGAGTCATGTGATGGGTTAAGGTATGTCTTGCAACTCTTAAATGGGTGCTACAATCATTCTTTTATTTTCCTATTGTTTTGGAAAGTTTTGGAGTTAAGGGCCCAAAACTAGTTTTGCACAGTAACTAGATTCCAAGGGTGAAATTTGGGAAATAATGTTTCTTTTTGTTGTCCAGTTTGAAGGAGTGTTGGGATTAGTCCATTACACATTTTTAATCTTCTTAAATGCCTCTTGAAGGAAATTTGACATCTTCAATGGTTTTGGGTCCTCTAACTCTGCATCAAAAATGAGTATCACAGTTTGAAGTGTGTGCATGGTTTGGAAGACACATGTGACAATTTACAGATGCTTTGCTACTAGTAATGTGGACAGTGAACAAAGGAACTAAATTTGTGTGTAAGGGCAGACTTCTGAAAGGTTTCATTTTTGTTGTACTAACTCAAACAAAGATTTATTTAACAAATAAAGGTTTGGTTGTGCCTTAAGAATTATAGTTTGTGTTTGTAAACAATGGTGTCATTATGGAAGATTTAAAACAACTTGTGAATGAAATAATCATTGGTTGATGTTTTGAGGAACCTAGTTGATTGTAATTAGTTATTTTAAAGATTTTCAAGGTGTTTTGAAGGTCCTTAAGGAATTGGGAACTCTTAATGCTAATTTGAGTATACGAATCAAATGTTTTGTGAAGGGAAATATAGTTGAATAAGTGTGTCAAGAAGGGTGTTGATTTCTTCCTTTGTACTGCATCAGTTTGTGCAGAGGTATTGGAAGGTGTTTGGACCCTTCGAAGGAATGGGAGAGGCTTGGAGTTGTCTTAAAGGATGAATTTTGGTGAATGGTTTTGAGTTTCTAATCAACTTTATGCTATGTTACAATCAATTTTATGATGGTTAATCTATTTTTTTTATTCTGAAAAAGAGTTGAAACCAAGTTCTAATGTTTTAATGAAAACATGATTGAGTTTGTTTGTTGATCTTCTTCAATTTAAGTTAGGGTCAGAAGTACCCTTGATGATTTGTGGATCTTGGTAGATGCTCTGCATCAAGATTAAAATGGTAATTGGCAAGTGTATATAATTGTGTATATAATGGTAATTTAAAATGTGCATTGACAGCCTAAGGTTATAATGACAAGCAAAAATGAAAGCAAGCCATAATAGAATGAAAGAAAATGTGTAAAGACTTCACATACCTAAAAAACGAGACTTTCAAATGGAGGAGTTCAACCCAATTATGTAGCCTTAGCTTCTTCTTTCTTAAAAATCCACAACAATTTGACTTGTTCAAAAGCTTGTTCCCTTCCACACTTCAATTGTATATCAATTTTCAATGGAATTCAAACTTCAATTGATATTATATGTCTTTCAACGTGGAAAATTTTCTATTTCATGCAAAGGTGGTAAAAAGATCATGGAAAAGGTGATGGAATGTGAAAAACATGCTTGCACACTTGACAACATCATCAAAAAGATACTTTTTTTCGGAGCACACACAAAACTAGGGGAATATGCAGACTGTGGGCCTTGAAATCACGGGTATATAGAGTTTTTTACCATTTTAGTGGAGTAAAAAATGCATTATGTGAAATTTGGTTTTCTTAGTATATTTCTGAGAGTGGGAAGGAGAGAGAGGGGGAGTGGGAGATAGAGAGGGAGGGAGAAGGGGAGAGTGGGAGAGGGAGTGGGAGGGAGAGAGAGTGGGAGAAAGAGAGTGGGAGAGAGAGGGAAGGGGGCAGAGTGGGAGGCTGAGAGATTGGGAGAGGGAGAGAGTGGGAGAAAGATAGAGTGGGAGAGAAAGAGGGAGGAGGAGAGTGGAGATAGAGAGGGAGGGAGAAGGGGAGAGTGGGACAAAGAGAGAGTGGCAGGGAGAGAGAGGGAGAGTGGGAGATAGAGAGGGAGGGAGAGAGGGGGGGAGTGGGAGAAAGAGAGAGTGGGAGAGAGTGGGAGAGGGGGAGAAGCGGAGAGTTGGAGACCGACAGAGTGGGAGATAGAGAGGGAGGGAGAGAGGGTGAGAGTGGGAGAAAGATAGAGCGGGAGAGAGTGGGGGAGAGTGGGAGAAAAAGAGAGTGGGAGGGAGAGAGGGGGAGAGTGGGAGATAAAGAGCAGGGATAACTTTAGTGGAAAATCTTCGCCAATTGCCAAATATTTGAAATCGGGACCTCCAAAAATGGCGAATAATACAGGTTAGAAAGGATGCCGAATCGCCAGGTTTTTCCAATTTGTAAAAATTATCTCGATTAATTCGCCAATGTATTATTTTTTAAATGACACATCATCCAATCTGATTCGCCAGTAGTTTATACTATAATTACAAATATTACTTATATTCGCCAGTAATTTTATATTCTTACAATGAATTCTATTCCCACTTATTCCTTCTGCAAAGACTCTAGGACAAGGGCCCGCTAAAGGCGCAACCTCGGTACGGGCTCTGGCTTGGCGTGGGTCCAACGCTTGGGGAGGGCTTCACTCCTGA
Organism: Sequoiadendron giganteum; assembly: GCA_007115665.2. Classification (NCBI taxonomy): domain Eukaryota; kingdom Viridiplantae; phylum Streptophyta; class Pinopsida; order Cupressales; family Cupressaceae; genus Sequoiadendron; species Sequoiadendron giganteum. The sequence continues at coordinate 224,349,121 of CM021100.1, forward strand.
CTTCTTGAACTCCCCAATTGAAGGCCTACTGCCCATCGACATCTATTGCTTTCAACCTGCTGTTCATCCTTCCAACCTTCCTTCCGGAGGACCTTCCCGTGTTAACTTCTCTACGGGCACCTTGATCACGTATATAATAGATGGATGATGCTCAACTCTTTCCAGACAAGCCTTGATGGTATGGTAAGGGTTTGATCTCACTTGCCCCCTTTATCTATATGGGTCAGGGTTTTATCTGATCTCATATTGTTGTGGTGTGGGCCCATAAAACCCCTCGGTTGGCCTATATATTGGTGTATGATTAGGGGTATTCAAGTCTAGAGCGGGAGTGGCGACATTGTGATGGAATGGTTCAGAACCAGGACATCGACATCGGTCTCAACATCAGTCTATAGGGAGATGGGAAAGATCTCCTAAGGTGGCCAACATTAGCTTCCCACCCGAGACGACCCCACCATCCGTTGGCACCAACCCTTTTTATGGTATATTCGCCACTAATAATAATTTACCATTTCATTTTAGGGATATTTTAGCCTTTAATAGTTTTATTATTTATTGTCATCGATTAGTTTTTTAATCGATTGGCTGCAAGTGAATTATGTGACTTTATTTGCACATGCCTTTTAAAAAGGTTGTTGAGGCCCGAAATTTGTTTTGGGCCATACGATTAGATTTGATCATGTGGCCCAAAATAAATTTTGGGACTCAACAACCTTTTTAAAAGGCACATGCATATAAAGTCACAGAATTCACTAAGTCATGAAATTGACTAAGTGTATATTAAATCGTTGTATCGGTGAGACATCCCTAACTGTCCCACCGATGATGTTCACTCACGTCGATAAGGCTTCCATACTCCACCTGGGGTCCACCAAGGCACAGGTACACCACTTGTGTAATTCCAGAGAATCATGAAGGGAATCAACAAGATTCACGCGAAGCTCCCAGAAAGACATCTGATCAAAGCTCTATATCATTGTATCAGCAGGACATCCCTAAGTGTCCCACCGATGATGTTCACTCATGCCGATATTCGCTCACGTAATGAACTTACAGTCGTCCGATTTTCAAGTGATATTTTTTAAAAACACTTGATCCGTGTGTGCTCCAATGCATTTTCAATAGTGAATTTATGCTTGGTGGCGAGGGGCTCTGCCCCTTGACCCCGCCTGTCTCGCGACAGGAGCGCGTCAGGGCCGCTGTCCCCAGACCCCGCGAGGGGGTGTTGCCCCCTCGACCCCCACAAGGGGGTTCTGCCCCCTTGACCCCCGCAAGGGGCGCTGCACCTTGACCCCGCCGGTGGCTATCGCCCCCGGGCCCCTACTTCAATATTAAAAAAAATAAAAAAAATATGGGGGAACTGCACCGACCAAGTATGCAAATTTTTAAAGGAGAGATTCGCCATTTTAATGAACCGTTTTAGTGATTATTCACTAGGATTCGCCAATGTGATTATTTTTTTTTACCAATTATCAATTAAGATTCGCCAAGATTTTACAAATTTTTGAATAATGTGCAGATTCGCCAAGGAAAATTAATATATTTTTCAAAAATAAGGAAAGATTCGCCAGGATTTTACACCTTTGCTGAGGGGGGTGTTTCTTAAAGTTATCCCTAATAGAGAGGGAGGGAGAGCGAGGGAGAGTGGGAGAAGTGGAGAGTGGGAGAGCGAGAGAGTGGGAGAGAGTGGGAGATAAAGAGGGAGGGAGAGAGGATGAGAGTGGGAGAAAGATAGAGTGGAAGAGAGTGAGGGAGAGTGGGATAAATAGAGAGTGGGAGGGAGAGAGGGTCAGAGTGGGAGATAAAGAGGGAGGGAGAGAGGGGGAGAAACCCTTAACCCTCAAACCCTAATCCCTATACCCCTATACCCTCTTAATCCCTCAACCCCTATACCCTCTTAATCCTTGAACCCTCAACCCTTAAACCCTAATCCCTCAACCCCTATACCCTTTTAATCCCTCAACCCTCAACTCTCAACCCTTCAACCTTAATCCCTCTACCCTTATACCCTCTTAATCCTTAATCCCTCAACTCTCAACCCTTAAACCCTAATCCCTCAACCCCTATACCCTCTTAATCCCTTAACCCTCAACCCTTAAACCCTAATCCCTCAACCCCTATACCCTCTTAATCCATCAACCCTCAACCCTTAAACCCTAATCCCTCAACCCCTATACTCTTAATCCCTTAATCCCTCCCTCAACCCTCAAACCCTAATCCCTCAAACCTCAACCCTTAAACCCTAATCCCTCAATCCTTATACCCTCTTAATCCCTCAACCCTTCAACCTTAATCCCCCTACCCCTATACCCTCTTAATCCTTGAACCCTCAACGCTCATCACTTAAACCCTAATCCCTCAACCCCTATACCCTTTTAATCCCTCAAACCTCAACCCTTAAACCCTTATACCCTCTTAATCCCTCAACCCTCAACCCTCAACCCTCAACCCTTCAACCTTAATCCCTCTACCACTATACCCTCTTAATCTTTGAACCCTCAACTCTCAACCCTTAAACCCTAATCCCTCAACCCCTATATGCTCTTAATCTATCAACCCTCAACCCTCAACCCTCAACCCTTAAACCCTAATCGCTCAACCCCTATACCCTCTTAATCTCTCAACCCTCAAACCCTTAAACCCTAATCCGTCAACCTCTATACCCTCTTAATCCCTCAACCCTCAACCCTTAAACCCTAATCCCTCAACCCCTATACCCTCTTAATCCCTTAACCCTCAACCCTCAACCCTTAAACCCTAATCCCTCAACACCTATACTCTCTTAATCCCTCAACCCTCAAACCCTAATCCCTCAACCCTCAACCCTTAAACCCTAATCCCTCAATCCTTGTACCCTCTTAATCCTTCAACCTTAATCCCTCTACACCTATACCCTCTTTATCCTTGAACCCTAAACCCTCACCCCTTAAACCCTAATCCCTCAACCCCTATACCCTCTTAATCCCTCAACCCTCAACCCTCAACCCTTCAACCCTAATCCCTCAACCCTCAACCCTTCAACCCTAATCCCTCAACCCCTATACCCTTTTTATCCCTCAACTCTCAACTCTCAACCCTTCAATCCTAATCCCTCTACCCCTATACCCTCTTAATCCTTAATCCCGCAACCCTCAACCCTTAAACCCTAATCCCTCAATCCCTATACCCTCTTAATCCCTCAACCCTCAACCCTCAACCCTGTAACCTTAATCCCTCTACCCCTATACCCTCTTAATCCTTGAACCCTCAACCCTCAACCCTTAAACCCTAATCCCTCAACCTATACCCTCTTAATCCCTCAACCCTCTCAACCCTCAACCCTCAACCCCTATACCTTCTTAATCCCTTAACCATCAACCATCAACCCTTAAACCCTAATCCCTCCACCCCCATACCCTCTTAATCCTTGAACCCTCAACCCTTAACCATTAAAGCCTAATCCCTCAACCCCTATACCCTCTTAATCCCTCAATCCTTAAACTTTAATCCCTCAACCCCTATACCCTCTAAATCCCTCAACCCTCAACCCTTAAACCCTAATCCCTCAACCCCTATAACCTCTACCCTAAACCCTTGAACCCTAACTCTTAAACCCTCTACCTCTACCGCCAATCCTCTACCCTCTACCCTCAACCCTAATCCCCCATCCCTTAAACCCACTTAGTAAACTCTCTACCCTAATCCCTCAACCCTCTTGAACCTTAACCCTCAACCCTTAAACCCTGAAACACTCAACCCTAAACCCTCGACCCTCAACCCTAACCCCTTAAACCCTCTACCCTCTACCCTCTAACCTCTACCCTCAACCCAATACTCTCTACCCTAAACCCTAATCCTTCAACCCTTTATCTCTCAACCCCTATAACCTCTACCCTATATATTGGACTCTCAACCCTAATCCCTCGACCCTATATCTTAAACCCTCAATCTTCAACCCTCAACCCTTAAACCCTCTACCCTTTACCCTATACATTAAACACTCAACCCTCAATTATCAACCCTCAACCCTTAATCCCTCAACCCTCAATCCTTAAACCCTAAACCCTTTACCCCTTACATTGGACCCTGAACCTAATCCTTCAACCATATACCCTAAACCCTCTACCCTTAACCAAGTAAACCCTTAACCCTAAACACTTAACCCCAAACCCTTCAACCCTTAATGCTTTAACCTTAAACCTTCTACCCTATACCCTCAACCAAATACCCTCTACCATCAAACCTATTCCCTCAACCCTCAAACCTTAAACCCTAATACCCTAGAAACCATCAACCCTATAGGTCCTCCACCCTAATCCCTCAACCCCTATCACTTTCTCTCTATCTATACATCTCTCCTCTCCCTCCTTCCCTCCTTTCCACCCTCTCTAATTGTCTCTATCTATCATCTCCCTCTTTCTGTGTACCTCTCGTTCAATCAATCCCTACCACCCTCTCTCATTCCCTCTATCCATCTCTGTTTATGTCCCTCCCACTCCATCCCACTCTCTCCCACTACCTCTATCTCCCTCTCTCTCATGTCTCTTCCTCCCACCCCCTCTCTCCCTAAGGTCTCTCCCTCTGGCAATCTACCTAGGCAACTCTCTCTTTGTCTCTCTCCCCTCTCTCTATCTATCCCTCCAACCCTACCTAGATAAGTCCTTCTCACTCCACCCCCCTCTTTCTCTACCTCTATCAGGTCACTCCCTCTCACACCCTCTCCCTCTCTCAGGTCTCTCACTCACACTCCCTCTCTCTCCTACTCCATCTCTCTCACACTCCCTCTCACTACCTATCTCTCAAGTCTCTCCCTCTCACCCCCCTCAAACTCTCAAGTCTCTCCCTTTTGCACCCTACCTACATAACTCTCTCTTTCTCTCTATCTCTCTCTTCCCCCCCCTTAATTCTCTCTCCCTCTCCCTCAATTCTCTCTCTCTCCCTCTCCCTCAGTCCTCTCTCTCCCACCCCTCTCTCTCTCTCTCCCTCCCTATATTCCTCCCAGCCTACCTAGCTAAGTCCCCCTCACTCCAACCCCTTCTCTCCCACTCCCTCTCTCTTAAACTCTCACTTCCACCCCCTCTCCATCTCTCTAGACTCTCTCTAAATTCTCCCTTCGTCTAAAAACATACATAAATGCATACATACAAGCATAATACATATGTACATATAATTTTACATCCATACAAGCATACATACATACATAACATACATGTACATAAAAATATATCAGCATACATTAATATATTGGCATTTAACATAAAGTAAGACATAATGCGAGCACGTTATAACATGCTCGCGTTATGTGTTAGTTGACATGTTCCTCGCAGAAGCAAAAACCATGTCAAAAGTGAGATATAATGCGAGCGCATTATAATGCACTCGCGTTATATCTTGCTTTGGGAATTTTCGAGCCTTTGGCTTGGTATTTGCCTTGGAATACCAACCCAAAGGATTTGAGGGCATTCCCAACATTCTCATAATTGAGTTTGTGCTCACCGTCAGGATTGCACGTGGTTCAATATCAAAAAAATCGAACACATGGGTAATTTTGGTTTATCTCTTAGCTATCCAACGATGTAATTTTTTTCACTTTCTGAAAATGTTAAGTCTTTCATCCATAATTTATTTTATCTGTATGTCTTTTTTTTGCCAAAAAGCAGTGTTTGGTATTTTTTTCGTTATAAATTAACCGTTAATCAATTTTTCAAATAAATTACATTTTTAGAAACTAGACTCCATTCTACAAAATTTAAAAATTAAAAAAAAAACAAATCAATTAGTTTCCAAAATTTGTAGGGGTAGCACAGCCAAAATTCTATTTTCAGGATATGTCCACTTCGCAAATTAGTAAAAAATCAAATATTCATTAAAAAATTATCAAAAAAATTGTGCATCAACTAAATACTGTTAACTAACTTCTGACCATTGCGATTTTTAAAATACTAAAAAAAAGTTCACCGTATGAGAGTCGTACAAGAGTTGCTATGTTATGCTTTTCTACACCAATTTGTGTACGCCCCTCATTTGAACCCCTTAATCTCAACCATTTTCAAAATAAATTAGTTGCTTAGAAAGTAGACTCAGAGCATTTGAATCCTTCTTTTTGTTCCATCTCAAAATTTTGAGTCTAAATATCCTCAACTTCACGTCCAAGGTGAGTATTTCCTGATTTCAAAAAAAAATTGTCCACTTAAGTCCCCTTTTTGGGAACCATTTTGGTGCACTTACCCTTGGAAAATATTACATTAGAGAATAAGTAAAGTTGCATAAATTTGATTCACAAATATTATATGGTGTGTGTAGTTTAAGCTTCATATGATGTATTCCAAGCTTTATGTAGTCTAAGTTTCACATAATGTAGTCTAAGCCCCTGGGGTTGAATCATGGATCCATTAAGCTTTGAATACATATTATGTAAATGTGCTCTATACTTAATAAATTCTTTATTATAATATTTTAGTTTTTCTTATTTAATTATAAAGATAAAATTAATGTGGATTTTAAAAATGTAGTAGGTATGAAAACAATTACAACACAAAGTATTAATATTAAATATTATAACAAAAGTATTATAGTATTATATTCTATATGAATAAAATAATTATTATTTGATATTTTTTCATTGAATGATTTTAAATATTTCACCTTCAAATAAATATATTTAATATCTTCAAATATTTTTTAACTAATAAAATAAAATTTATTTAAACATAAAATATTAATAAAAATGAATAAAAAATAAATTTTGTTTTAATAATAATTAACATAAATTCAATTAAATATGTTACAAAAATTATAAATAATATCAAAAAATTATGTACACATTACCTCTATAATTAAAATATATATATATTAATATTAATATCATACATTCTAACACTATATTTTAAACTATAATAAATAAATATTATATATTACATAATTTAAAATTATAATAAAGCTAACTCAACTACTCTAATAACCTTATTATTATAAATATATAATATTATCTATTCAATAATTACATAATTTATGGTATTATAATTTATGATTGAACATAATATTATATTTTTAAAGATGTTCGAAAATGTTGAAAGGTCCCGTCATCATTTTTTAACCATGGTGTATGGACACTCCAATCATTTAAGATACCAAACGAAATGGCCAGCAATTATTTATATGGACAATCTTATCAATGCAAAAGACTTTGTCCTTAAGTATCAGATTGCCCTAAAAATTAATCATTAAATTAGAAGAAAAACACTGAACCAGCTATTTTTTTTATTTTTATTTTTGTCTTTTTCAATTGAACGAAGTAAAAGTACAAAAGATTGTCAATATTTTCTAATACAATTGCGATTGTACTTCCTATTTATATTTGAAGATAATATATTTATTGTTAATTTATTAGTTCTGAGAAAGAATTTAATTATTGAATATTTAATATTAATAATCGAATGAAATGTTTATTAGATTATAAAAAATCATATGATATTATATTGTTATCTTAATAAAATATAATTTAATATATAACTGGTTTTTTTTATTGTATAATTATTGATCAAACTTTTTTTAATCTATTATGTTAACAAAAGCATACTAATGACATGATTTCATGGATTATAATGATGGTGAAACAAAAGATCTAAATGGTCCACATCCCTAACTACTCAATGATTTAAAATTTTAATGACAACTTCATAGTATGTTGTCATGTCGACTAATTAAATTATGTACATCACTATTGGATCATCTCTCTTATAGACAATTATCATGTTAGTTGCATAAGGTTTAGAGTAGGTTTGAGTTTTTCATAATTCACCAAAACTTAACAATTAAAAAAATTGAATTTGATTCTATTAACTAATTATTCTCTAAATTCAGCAATAATCTATTTGATTAGGCCTATATGAGTTGTTTCTTTTAAGTTTCAAAATCTCTTATGATAAGAACTTTGTGGTTTTCGAGCCAAACTCACTGACCCATGTTTCATGAGTAGTGGTTCACATGAACCCATCTCTCATGAGTATGAATGATTCACTCAATGTCTATTGCATCTAGGTGATGTTCACGGAGGTGGAACATTGGAACTTCCTAGAAGGTCACCCATCTTAATACTATTCTAGCTCAAACACTCTTTAACCATGAAATTTCCACCATTTATAAGTACTATTTAAAAATTTCAAAAAAGACAAACTTTCAAAATTACTGAAATTATAAATGATTCTTAACCTAAGAAAAATTAAGTCTTGAAATCCCAAACTATTAAAAACATTAAATTCCCAAACCTGTTTGAAGTATCATTTAAATTTTATATTTTAAAAAATACACGTGTGAGAAACAGAAAAGAAAGGTCCCTTCTTCCCTCCCAAGTCTTCGTTACAAATTTAACTGATCCGCATTTTATAAGGAAGATGGGAGACAGTACCTTTCCTGTCTTCACCGATTTTTCTCGGGATCAAAACTCTGCAAAAATAGGAGTCAAGACCCGCCTGCACCCTTGACGAAACTCTTTTACTTCCAGTCAATGAGATGGAGAGATCATTTATGAACTGGTAAAGGAATAAATGGCTGTCTTAATCAACTGGGTTACGTAAAATATCAGCACCTCTGTTAAACAATAGGCGTATCAGAAACCTCTTAGCATCTCTGTAAAACAATAGACATACCAGAAACCTCTCAGCATCTCTGTAAAACAATTGGCATACCAGAAACCTCTTGTTAAACAATTGGCATAACAGAAACCTCTTTCGATAAGGGACTGATTAGCAGTCCGAAACTTGTGTTTTCAGCGAGGCAATTATGAAGAACTCGAAATGAGGGCAGAGGACGAAGATGGCCCTGCTGCTCTGGAAGAGGCTGACTGCGATGTGGAGTCAGTGAACACGTACTGTGTATCACCAATATCGCTCGTCATTACAGGTTTCAGTTTTGTCGCCTCCACCCTTGGTATTGGAGAATTTCCTGTAAGCATTGATACTACATTCGACATGGACGGTCTCTTTGATGGTGAGTCATTAGCGCACAGAAGGGCGATGTTTATCACTCTTGAAACCTGCTGAGCATCGAACATTCCCTCCAGACTTGGATCCACAATACCCAGCCCTTCATTTCTTTGGTATAGTTTCCACATCTGTAAAAATAAAGTTTTGGTTAGCACGGATAAATGCATATTTTTAATGAAAGATCAAACCTATAGTTAGAGGTGTACCCAGGGCAGTAAAATCTGCCTATCAGGCGAAAGCTTATTTTGAATGGACTTTCTACCGCTAACAATCTCCAGAACGACCACTCCATAGCTGTACACGTCGGCTTTAACAGTTAACTGGCCATGAACTGCATATTCTGGAGCAGTATAACCTCTGCAATTCAAGTGACACAGAGAAATCGATTTTTTTTTGAGTTTTATTGGATCTAAAGCACTGAAAAATAGGGCTCATATAGAACTAAATATTCTTACAGTGTTCCCCCAATCCTTGTGGTGAGATGAGTTCTGTCATGAGGGAAGAGTCTTGCCAATCCAAAATCTGCAATTTTGGGCTGAAATTTGTCATCTAACAGAATGTTGGCTGGTTTGATGTCTCTGTGCACGATACGAACATGAGAATACTCGTGTAGATAAGTCAGACCTCGAGCTGTTCCCAATATGATGTCGAAACGTGCTTCCCAACTGAGGCGAATTCCTCCTCTGCCTGTAAAATTATTTTAACTTCATATTTAAATCGCAGTTGATCATTCCGAACAAATCTCAAGTATTTACAGAGAATTATTTTAGGGGATTGAGAAAAAATAATCCTTCACGAGAGTGATACTGACTGAACGCAATTTAAATTGTAATTAAAAAATGGCTGAGAGGTCAGGCTCCAAACCAAAGAGATGCTTGTCGAGGCTTCCGTTTGTCATGTAGTCGAAGACGAGCAGCCTCGTGTCTTCTAGCGTGGAGAATCCAAGTAACGTAAGCAGATTCCGGTGAGAGACACCACTGATAAGCTCTATTTCTGTTACGAATTCCTCGGCGACCCTATCCGATCCACCTGGAAACAACCTTTTCACAGCAATTTCTATCCCACTCTGCAGCCTTCCCTGTCAATTCTCAAACAATTCACTCTGCTGTTACATTTGAGCGAGGGTTTTGAGCTAGGGTTTCATTACCTATAGAAGAGAAGAGGATTTTGTGTACCTTAAAGACCTGGCCGAAGCCCCCTTCGCCAATCTTGTTCTTGACATCAAAATTATCAGTTGCCTCTCTAAGATCTTCATAATCGAATCGCCGGGCTCTTTCCCCTAATTCCAATTCCCCCTCTGCAAAGGCCTTTGTCAGCAGAGAATTTTAAAGGAAAACCAAACCACTGACAGACTTGTTACGGAAATCACCTGGCGGATTTCTGTTTCGCCATTTCCTCAGAAAGCTGGGCTGCCTACGTCTGCGAAGGGCAAAGAAAGCAGCCACCATTAGAACTACTCCGCCAGTAACTCCAATTATTATGCCCGCAATCTTCGCTTTCGATCCTCCATTTCCCTCTGTGTTCATCGCTGCAAAGTTTTATAGGCAAACCTTTCAATTCAACCATGAAACAATGGAATTAAACCTATCCTGAGCATTCAGATTTAGAAATTAAATTACCGGAAATTCCATTGACAGAAACGAAAGAGTAATTGGCGTATCTTAAATAGCAACCGTCTACGAGCACTTGGCCTTCGAGAGACGGAAGGCAGTTTTCTATCAGTTCCTGGGCTTTTTGCAGACATTTCTGGCAGTCTAGGGTTGAAACAGACATCCAGCATTCAGCCAGAGCGTATATGTTGGATGAAGCCGATTCCACCGTCCACGCAACTGCAAAGCTCTTATTGTTGGGGGCTATATCAACAGTCTTGCTAAGCAATTTCTGTGTCTTTTCAGAAAAATTCTCCGCACTGCTATTGGAAGAAGAGTTGCAATCAGAGAAGAAATTATCCACAGATTCAAGAAAAAATGTGGAGTTCTCGAAGCGCAAGTAACAGCCATCGACATATATTCGGCCCCCATTTTGTGTGGGACATACCTGGGCTAGTTGGTTCCGCGCCTCTTGAAAACATTGGGCACAGAGAGACAGAGAGAAATCAGCTCTGCACTGCGCAAGGCCATACACTTGACTGCCGGAATCCCCCTCAATATCCGTTCCGAAACGAGAAGTTGAGATGTTTTTGCTGAGCGATTCCAAAACTGTGTCAAGATTTGTGCCGAAAAGAGTAGCGTTTAGACGGTCGATAGGGCTACAGCCGTAGAGGGGATTTGTGGTATTATCTGCCATGGATTGGCCTGCCAAAACCAGGAATAAAGCCACATACACGGGGGCCATTGACAACAATCCCATTAATAGCAGCTGAAAGGAATTTTTGGCGAGGTATCAGCAATTTATAGAATTTACAAAATTAACACAGAAATTACAAAATAACGTATAACAGTTGCTTTGCTTGGTCAACAGCTGAGCCGAGTTTTTCAACTAGACCAGACGTTCAGAGCAGGTATAACCTCAGTAATTTTTAAAATAAAACTTTTTTTTAAAAAAATTGTTATTGCTGAATAGAACTGATTTTGGATATTGAAATTGCGGATACGCATTTATTTTCCACGTGTCAACGCATTTAGTGCTGCGAATTTTTATGACGGCGCACGGAGTATATCTTTTTGTCAAGAAGTAAACGATGGGTGGGTTGGGTTGTTTGTTAATTTATTGATTAATGTTTAAGTTGGTATATTATGACAGTAGATAAATAAATTATCATATTCATATTTTATTTTTATATATTATGAGGGTTGAAATTAAGTTATCTCTCTTATTCATTAAGGGAGAGGAGCCGATACATAAGCACCCAAAATCGGACGGTCTAATTGGCAGGTCACGTGGACCAATAGCATTTAAATAAAATAACCCATTAGAAAAAAACATTAATTAAACAATAAAATATTATTTTAATTTTTTTTTTAAATAATTTGCCATGTGGAAGATCCAATTTTGTCCACTTGTCGAAAAAAAACCGAAAAAAGACCCGTCGACCGATACAGACGCACCTCGAGTGCCACTACCTGCGTGGCTCGGCGTCCGAAGGTGACAGCCTTGCCACATCAACTCCTCCCAGTCCGCCACCCTAACAATCCACTACTGAGCATTTATCACTCGCCGCCACTTCCTATTCCTATCTACTGTCTGAAATAAATGTTGTCACCTCTCCTAAGCTCCACGCCACCCCGCGTTTATTCTGAAACGAACTGCATTGAATGCTCCCAATGCCTCGCTCTTCTCGCCATTCAACCAGCCTTTCATTTTCCCGAGTAAACATTTCGTCTTCACTTGCTCATCGGTACCTGCTCATTTCGTCGTCTGCAACTTTTGTCGTCTCACCACAACCTGCAATGCTCGGAGACCATATCGTGTTTGGATAGAAGTCGATACGGAGACGGGTAGACGCCAGTTACCGAACGTCGCCAGCAGCTCCACTTCCGCCATGCAAGCAACGAACGGGTTCCTCACTGCCATGAACAGGTTCCTCGCTGCCATGAATAGGTTCCTCGCCACCATGAAGGTCACCGCAAGCAACGAAGGGGTTCGTCGCATGTTCGACCCAGGTGAGCTTGCTCACTAAGGCTGGCCATTATTCTTCTGTTTGTGTTTGGTTTGCAATTTCGCAAGTTGTTTTATTGGTTTTTTGGTGTTGCAGATTTCATTTATTTCATTGAATTTTAGTGTTTATAAACACTGCATTATTTGTGTTCATAAACACACTAAATCTGCGGAAATTAATCTTTTGTTCAAGCATCGCTCTATTTATATTAAATATATTAATACATTTGGTTGTTTTCTTCTTTCAACATGTAATAATGTTCGTTGTTTATATGGGTTTTGCTCTATAGGGTTTATATTGCAAATATTACGCTCATATTTACCTCATTTCTCTTTCAGTAGGGTTTATTTTGAGAATATAGCACGCATAGTTTAGCATTTATGTTTCGGTAGGCTTTATTTTGCAAATTTTACAGTCATAGTTTAGGGTTATCCTATTTTCATAGGATTTGCATTGACATTGACTTTGCATATCGTATTCTCACAAGTTATGCATTATCATTGACTTTGCTTAGCATAATCTCACAGGTTCTGCATTATCATTCACTCTGCTTATCGTTTTCTCATAGGTTTTGCATTATCATTCACTCTGCTTCTCGTATTCTCATACGTTCTGCATTATCATTGACTATGCTTAGCATAATCTCACAGGTTTTGCATTATCATTCACTCTGCTTATCGTTTTCTCATAGGTTCTGCATTATCATTCACTCTACTTCTCATTTTCTTATACGTTCTGCATTATCATTGACTCTGCTTAGCATAATCTCACAGGTTCTCCATTATCATTCACTCTGCTTATCGTTTTCTCTTAGGTTCTGCATTATCATTCACTCTGCTTCTCGTATTCTCATACGTTCTGCATTATCATTGACTCTGCTTAGCATAATCTCACAGAATCTACATTATCATTAACTCTGCTTATCGTTTTCTCATAGGTTTTGCATTTTCATTCACTTTGCTTATCATATTCTCATACGTTTTGCATTATCATTGACTCTGCTTAGCATAATCTCACAGGTTCTGCATTATCATTCACTCTGCTTATCGTTTTCTCATAGATTTTGTATTATCATTCACTCTGCTTCTCGTATTCTCATACGTTCCACATGTGCATGTGCATGTGTATGTTTATGTGTATGTGTATGTGACTATGTGTATGTGACTATGTGTATGTGTATGTCTATGTGTATGTGACTATGTCTATGTCTATGTGTAAGTGTATGTGTATGTGTATGTCTATGTCTATGTCTATGTCTATGTCTATGTATGTCTATGTGTATGTCTATGTGTATGTCTATGTCTATGTGTAGGTGACTATGTGTATGTCTATGTGTATGTTTATGTGTATGTGACTATGTCTATGTCTATGTCTATGTCTATGTGACTATGTGTATGTCTATGTCTATGTCTATGTCTATGTCTATGTGTTTTTGTATGTCTATGTCTATGTATATGTCTATGTCTATGTCTATGTCTATGTGTATGTGTATGTCATTGCTATTTACACCTTTGTCAAACCTCCACCGTATGCAATACCTGCAATGGAACACTTCAAGAACTCCATTGAATTGCAAGTCAATGTACCAGTTTTATCATAAAGTATAGTGTCAACTTGCCTAAGTTCCTCATTTAAATTGGATGTTCAAGCTCATGCAGGCTTGTCAGTTTCTTCATCATACATGTTTTGGTCTTCATTGATGAATCTATATTGATACTTTCTTATGCTCATATAATGGGTATAAGCATTACAGAACTGTTGTTATATCAGCATTGCAATGTTGTGCTCGTTCAGATTTGATTTTTAAAATAGTTTCACTTATTCGTACAACATATTGCTATACAAGTTTTTAAAGAATTTGATAAGAATTTACCATCAACAGCTCATTAGTCATTAGTGTCATCACATGGCAGGACATAATGAGTAGATCCAAATTGCCAATAAGAATATTCAGTAGGAAAAAAATCATCTAAAAACAGCAAATAAAGATGCATACAAACCCTGGACTGTAATTGGTAATTTCAACTTTCAACTCATTTGCAATGGATTTTGATTTTCAGCTACTATTATCATTTTTAGTCAAATGAATTTATTTTGATTTATGGTTTTACAATAGGCATTGCTTAATTAATGTAGTTCATAAATTTTTGTTATCAGAAAATCAGCCACCTCCCAAACAAAAACAAATAGAGGAGAGAAACAATGAAAAGCCTATAATATTAACATCCTATGATGCTGAAATCATAGCCAAAATGCACTCAACATAGCTAAGCTAAGTAGACCTGTTATAATTGAAAGAAGCAAGAGTATGTGATAATCTATACAAGCTGCATAGGACCACAAAGCCCCAATAAACCATAAGGGCCACTAGAGATTCATCAAAGAAGGATATGATCCCATAGCATGTAGGTCTCGATTCTCATATGTGAGAAATAAAAGCTATGAAGAGGATCCTATCTATAGTTTTTTCCTTAGAATATTATTTCTACGTTGTCCTTTTAGTATCCATTCTATTTTTCCTCTTTAGTGCAACTATTGTTCTCCCATCTATGTTTGTTTAACATTCTTATTATTCAAATTGATAGCAATAATGAACATCATTTATACATGATCGAAGTATATTTTATCCATTGAATCAGACTCATCCTTATTCATGCCTTGGGTATCCCAATTTAGATTATACATTATAACATGTCTTAATGATAGTCTCATCCAATCTCTTATTCTCACCTAAAATTCATTATCACAATCAACCAACTAATCCTCTACCTCAGGTACATAGTGAAAACAATATCCTAACTACAAAAAATAAGAAACTATTTGATGTCAAAGGGGAAGCAAAACTCAAATAATTGTCTAGCTTATATTACATCATATGTCTTTTCAATAGGTTTTGCATTATCATTGATTCTGATTTTCGTATTCTCATAGGTTCTGCATTATCATTGACTCTGCTTATCGTATTATCATAGGTCATTATCATTGAGCTAGGTTGTGTTCTTTGTTTCATTAACAAAAAAAAAATGTGGGTTAATCTTTTTTTAGGTTTTGCGTAATCTTTTCAGTCACTTAATAAATTGATGTTGTTTATGTGCCATAGATAAATATGTTGGTGTTATTTATTTTGGGTTATGCTCCATCAATTTTATATCTAATTTATGTTTGATGTGATCAAGCCTATCTATGGATGAAATTAAGCTTACGTTGTGGAGGACCAGCGTATAGGTGTGGGCCCCAACGAGCGCATGTCCCATAGCACATTAGGGCCCCCGCTTACGTAGTAGGGGAGAGGAGTTGATACGTATGCACCCAAAATCACACTGTCCACATGGCAGACCACGTGGACCAATAACATTTAAATGAAAAAAAACCCATATCCTTCAATAAGTTTGTAATGCAAATGTTTCTATCTTTTCTTAGGTGCCATTGGTTATTTTGGGGGTGTTATCTTTTGCATAGGTTATTTTCCATCATAGTAGTCATCCAATTATTGTACCTTAATTTTGTGTCTTGGAAATATATGGGGGGTGTTCTATTTTTTTAGGTTCTGCTTCATCAACATAGACATAGACATAGACATAGACATAGACATATGCATAGACATAGACATATACATAGACATATGCATACACATATACATACACATATGTATATGTATATCAGATATTAAAAGCACACATAATTGTAATTATTTTGAAACAAAACAATTACACGCTGGCAGCCAAACATTATGAAGTGTATCCAACTTGTATATGCTTAAGGTCTTTGCATCTTACTTATATATATATGCATATGTATAGACATATTCATATACATATACATATGTTTATGTTTATGTATATGTATATGTATATGAATATGTCTATATATTTATGTATATGTATATGTGTATATACATATACATATACATATACTACTTTCATGACATACTGCATATTTTTCGATCCAACCTGCATCCAATGCTAATAATGCCTCACACACTTGTCAAATTTACAGCCTTTCATTCTAGCAACTTCTCATTTTATCTTCACAATGATGGCAACGTTTGTGTGTGTATGTGTATGTGTATGTGTTTTTGTATGTCTATGTCTATGTCTGTGTGTATGTGTATGTAAATCTATGTAAATTTCTATGGATATATAAATATGTACATGTGTATGTGTATGTCTATGTGTATGTCTATGTCTATGTCTATGTCTATGTCTATGTCTATGTTTATGGGTATGTGTATGTATATGTGTATGTCTATGACTATGTGTATGTCTATGTTTATGTGTATGTGTATGGATATGTGTATGTCTATTACTATGTGTATGTCTATGTCTATGTGTATGTCTATGTTTATGTGTATGTGTATGTGTATGTATATGTGTATGTGTATGTCTATATTTATGTCTATATATAAATATGTATTTGTATATGTAAATGTGTATGTGTGAATGTGTATGTCTATATGTAAATGTGTGTGTGTATAGATGTGTGAAGAGGTCTTAAGTGGACAACCTTGTCACGTCTACTTCTCTCATTCAGCCACCCTAACAATCCACTGCGTCGCATTTATCACTTGTTACCCCTTCCTATACTTCTCTACAGTCGTGTTTAATTCACTTATGTCTATGTCTATGTGTATGTCTATGTATATGTCTATATTCATAAATTCAGACCTGCAACAATTGTATCTTTTCTATGTGCCATTGATTAATTTGGGGGTGTCCTCAACTTTATATGTTGTGCACCGATACGCCGGTCCTCCACAACGTAAGAAAAAGTTCATCCATAGATAGGCTTGATCACATCAAACATAAATCGGATATAAAATGCACACAAGTTAGCATTAATTTAAACAAGGTGCCAAGTCAACAACTTTGAAACCCATCTGACCCATCATTGACCGACTGGCGAACCCATTACAAGAATGTTTCTCATCGTTGCATAACCAAACCAACACGCAAATACATTCACCTGTCCCATCTACCATGAGATATACAACATGTATCAGCTTCAATCTATCCCATCTTGCCAAGTAGGGTGCACACGTATTGGAGCCAAATGCAAATATCCCATTGGCATCCATTTAACACTCCTTTAAGGCTGCCATTATTCAAAACAAAAGCATGGAAACAATTTCAAAGAATCCACCAAACCAATCAAGTCAAGAATTAAAGGCTGAATCAAATCTCCAATTCATACGAAACAGAACTCAAATTCAAAAGAGGACAGCAATTTATTTCACCACACTAAACAACCATCAATCAGATTCAAATAATTCTCAAGTCAAATAGCCATGAAAACCTTCAAGTATTCACATGTATTACCATAGATCAATATTGAGCACTAAAGCTTTCTTACAACATGTATTTAGGGGACCTGGTTTTCCCAAGGCCTTTCATGCTTGCCTATGTAGCACTTCACATAGATTACCATAGCTTTGTATTTGAATGACTTAGGGGACTTGGTTTTGTGAAGGCTTGTCATGGTTCCCTATGCAACACTTCACAATTCGAATGGAGTTGTGGACCCGTGCAAGCATAGGTTGCCATCAAACAAGCGTTCATAAAATCAAGTCTCCCTAAAACATGTCTCTATTGCTTAGTTGATTGAATTGATGAAGCAGAACCTATATGTATATTTGTATGTCTATGTTTTATGTATATACATGTGTGGCCTATGTAGCACTTCACATAGATTACCATAGCTTTGTATTTGAATGACTTAGGGGACTTGGTTTTGTGAAGGCTTGTCATGGTTCCCTATGCAACACTTCACAATTCGAATGGAGTTGTGGACCCGTGCAGCATAGGTTGCCATCAAACGAGCGTTCACAAAATCAAGTCTCCCTAAAGCATGTCTCTATTGCTTAGTTGATTGAATTGATGAAGCAGAACCTATATATATATTTGTATGTCTTTGTTTTATGTATATACATGTGTGGCCTATGTAGCACTTCACATAGATTACCATAGCTTTGTATTTGAATGACTTAGGGGACTTGGTTTTGTGAAGGCTTGTCATGGTTACCTATGCAACACTTCACAATTCGAATGGAGTTGTGGACCCGTGCAGCATAGGTTGCCATCACCTATGAAAAATTTAACACCCCCAAATTCATCAATGGCACCTGAAAAAGATAGAATAGTTGCACGACTTAATTGTATACGAATATGTATATGTGTATGTGTATGTGTATGTGTATGTATATTGGTATGTATATGTATATGTGTATGTGTATGTGTATGTGTATGTATATTGGTATGTATATATACATATGCATACATATACATATAGAATACATATACATATCTATATACATATGCATATGTATGCATATACATATGTATATGTATGTGCATGTATGCATATATAGTATATGTATGTGGATGTATGCATATATTTATACATATGTATATGTATATGTATATGGAACCCGTTCATGGCGGCGAGGAACCTGTTCATTGCTTGCATGGTGGAAGTGGAGTTGCTGGTGACGTTCGGTAATTGGCATCTACCCATCTCTATATCAGCTTCTACCCAAACACGATATAGTCTCCGAGCATCGCAGGTTGTGGTGAGACGGCGAAGGTTGCAGACGACGAAACAAGCAGGTACCGACGAGCAAGTGAAGACGAAATGTTTACTTGCTAAAATGGAAGGCTAAAAACATGGCGAGAAGAGCAAGGCACTGGGGAGCATTCAATGCAGGTTGGCTCAGAAAATATATATGTATATGTGTATAGATATGTATATACATACGTATATGTATATGTATATAGATATGTATATACATACGTATATGTATATGTATATGTATATGTATGTAGATATGTATTTGCATATGCATATGTATATGTATATAGATATGTATATGCATATGTAGATGTAAATAGATATGTATATGCATATACATCTACATATATACATATACATATGTATATATGTATATGTATATGCATATACATATCTATATACATATGCATATGTATATATACATATGCATTTGCATATACATATGCATGTACATATCTACATACATATGTATATGCATATGTATATGCATATATATGGATATGTATATGTATAGGTTGGTTGGAATAAAATTGTGGGGTGGCGTGGAGCTTAGGAGAGGTGACAGCATTTAATTCAGACAGTCGATAGGAATAGGAAGTGGCGGCGAGTGATAAATACTCAGTAGTGGATTGTTATGGTGGCGGACTAGGAGGAGTTGACGTGGCAAGGTTGTCACCTTCGGACGTCGAGCCACACAGGTAGTGGCACCCGAGGTGCGTTTGTATCGTTCGACGGTTCTTTTTTCTATTTTTTTCCACGCGTGGACAAAGTTGGACCTTCCACGTGGCAAAATATTTGGAAAAAGAAATAGAAAATGACAAAATGTCAATGAAGAAGCAAACATTTGAAACGAAAACAGTGACACATTGCAAATTACATAGAACACACATTGCAATATGATCATAATACATTGCAAATCAAAACAAAAACGATGCATCTGTAATTCTCATATATTTAAAAATGTCAACGAAGAAGCATACATTGCAAATCAAAACAATAACACACATTGAAAATTACATACAACACATTTTTGAATCTGATCAGATTACTTCACAAAACAAAACAATAACGGTCAATCTATACTTATCAAAAAATTACAACTGTCCACAATTTCGGTGCATTTGTAAATATCAATACTTCTAGAGTCTATGAAACTAGCATTTGTAATCTAGCTGCTGCTGTTGTGAAAAGGATCTTGGTTGGTTGGGGTGCCAAGTGCCATGTTCTTGTCCCCTTCCAGTCGACAGGGATTGATGCATACATGAGTGGGACTTGGAGTGGTAAATTGGGTGCAAGTGACATGTGTTGGGGGTGGTGGTGAAGACATTTGTACATCCCGAGTGCCAAATTGATATGGATATTGACTGCCCCTGAAGTCAAATTGTGAGAGGCTTGAATAATTCATTTTTGTGGAGAATTGAGGGATATTAATGTTGAGAATATCACAAAATACTCCATTACTTTGAGATAACGGATTAGAAGTGTTCCTTAACCGCCTCTCTCTCTGTAAAGCCCTCTATGCCCCTCAATCTCTTTTTCCTTTCGGTCGTGTTCCTTGTGAAGCCTCTCTTGCTCCTTTTTTGCATCTCTATCCTTATTTTGTTGTAATTTTTGCTGCTCTTTTTCTTTTCACAGTATGTCCTTCTCAATTCTGGCATTCTCCTTCAACTCCGTTGCCACAATTCTTGCTTCCCTTTTCTGTGCATTCTTTTGTCTCTTTCTTTCTTTTATCTCCTCCACCTCTTTCTTCCTTTTCTCTTGCTCCATTAGCAGCCTCATGTAGTCATTTGTTGTCAACAATTGAGACTGTCTACTGATCCGAATTGCACCTACTTTGGATTTCATTTGACAGACAATGTGCACAGGCAACTTGAGGAACTTGTTGATGTGTGGAATTGTTTGTGTTTCTTGTGTCCCATCTGACTGTGTGCCAATGACCTCCTTGACTACCTGTGAGCCCTGTGGTACATCTTCATTGGCTTGTAAATCTGAATTGCAAGAAGGGGCATAGTAATGGACAACTTGAGAAAGGTCAATTTCTTGTGGTGGTGGTGCTGGAAAAGTATAGGTATCCTGTTGTTCTGGGACTTCCAAATCAATGCCCAAGTTCATTGCTCCCTCAACCAACCAAGATGGTTGGCTTCGTTGTGATGGAAGATCTAAACTTTCGCTGAATTGATCAACGGCCATGTCCACCATGGGAGGGGTGTGTTCATTAACCACCACTTGTGCAACTGATTCAGTAGGACATGTATGAGGTGAGTTTTGTGTTTCTGTTGCAGGCTACATGTGTCCATCTGGAAGAGTGGACTGCAATATTGTGACATCATCACTTGACACACCAAGTCTAGAAAGGCTGAAAATGTTTTCAATTGCGTCAGCATCCTTCGCAGTATGTCCTTCTCAATTCTGGCATTCTCCTTCAACTCCGCTGCCACAATTCTTGCTTCCCTTTTCTCTGCATTTTGTTGTCTCTTTCTTGCTTTTATCTCCTCCACCTCTTTCTTCCTTTGCTCTTGCTCCATTAATAGCCTCATGTAGTCATTTGTTGTCAACAATTGAGACTGTCTACTAATCCAAATTGCACCTACTTTGGATTTCATTTGACGGACAGTGTGCACAAGCAACTTGAGGAACTTGCTGATGTGTGGAATCGTTTGTGTTTCTTGTGTCCCATCTAACTATGTGCCAATGACCTCCTCGACTACCTATGAGCCCCGTGGTACATCTTCATTGGCTTGTAAATCTGAATTGCAAGAAGGAGCATAGTAATGGACAACTTGAGAAAGGTCAATTTCTGGTGGTGGTGATGGAAAAGTATAGGTATCATGTTGTTCTGGGACTTCCAAATCAATGCCCAAGTTCATTGCTCCCTCAACCAACCAGGATGGTTGGCTTCGTTGTGATGGAAGATCTAAACTTTTTCTGAATTGATCAACGACCCTGTCCACCATGGGAGGGGTGTGTTCATTAACCACCACTTGTGCAACTGATTCGGTAGGACATGTATGAGGTGAGTGTTGTGTTTCTGTTGCAAGTTGCATGTGTCCATCTGGAAGAGTGGACTGCAATATTGTGACATCATCACTTGACACACCAAGTCCAGAAAGGCTGAATTTTTTTTCAATTGCGTCAGCATCCTCGCTGACCACAAATGTCTCACTGGGATGCATGTCGTTGAAAAGTGCATCATGATTCAGCAGCCATATACCAGTCCTTTTAAACCTAGCCTTGATGTTGTCAACTGTCAAAGCTCTTTTCATTGCTTTGCTACCTAACATTGCAAGTTCTCTCCTCCTCACTTCAATGTTTGGAAACCTTGACAAAATATTTGCACATTCTTATTTGAAGTAAGCTTTGAAAGGTGCAAACACACTCACATCCAACGGCTATAGCTTATGTGATGTGTGTGATGGCAATGTTAACAAATCTATACCGATATCTCTTGCTTCCTCGATGGTTTCGAGTGCTACGTGGCTTCCATGGCCATCAAAGATCAGCAAGACCCTGTTCGTGGGCGAGACACCGCCTGGAATTGAGATTTTGAAGTGGGTCAACCAATCTATGAACAATTCTTTGGTCATCCATGCATGTGGCTGGGCTGCCATGCAAGCACTTGGTTCACAATCTATGATGTAATTATCTATGTTCACACTCCCCTTGAACAAGTAGAATCCTGGAATGCTCTACCCAGCAGCATTGACACAACATAGAATGGTTATCCATTCACGGCTCTTTGGGATAATGTAAGAGACATTCCTATTACCTTTTCTTGTGAGCACCTTCATGGACCCATTTTTGCCTGCTTGGATGCCAGTTTCATCACAATTCCATATGCGATCAGGACCATATGGCATGGCTTTGTATGCTACAGACAGTGTTTTGTAGAATGCATCTACAACATCAGATCTAAGATTGAATGCCCTATCTTTATCTAGGCCTTCAACAGTTTCTAATGCGAGTTGAGGATGTCTGTGCTTGAAGCCTGTCCACCAGGACTTCCCTGGGAAGCCATTGGTGAAAGGGTTTGGCCTATTTTGACATATTTGAGCAACCTCAGACTTAAGATTGACTATCTCAAGACCATGACCAATATCAGCCATTTGCTCGCACCATTCCACAATGCGATTTTCTTCCTCTTCTGTGAGGACTGTTGGTGGACCTTTCTTGGAAGTTGTTGTTAGACCCCCTAGCCATTTGGATAGTGTGGCTATTGGCATTGACCACTTTTTGGAAGCCCCCCTTATCAACATGTCATTTTCTTCAACGTCATAGAGTGCCCTACTCATGTCATCCTCAGACCATAGCTTTTGTATTTGCTTTACCTTCTGCAGTATTTGAGGTGTAGTAACCTCAATCTATGGTATTTGAGGAGTAGAAACCTCATCTACTTGTGCAACATGATCTATTTCAGGGGGGAATCTGCATCCTCGTTTCTCGGCAGGCAACCTTATCGTGGCTCTTTTCTTTTTTTTGTTCCCAATACGGGTCACCACTGCATTGCCCTTGGCCATCTACATAGAATAATTAGAATCAAAATAGTGATGCTTGAACAGAAAAACAATCACTTTGTAATGCAGAACATATGAGAATATGATAAGTAGAGTCAATGATAATGCATAACCTATGAAACATAAATGGTAAACTATGAAATACAAATGATTGAACAGTTATCTATATATGTATGAAGAGAGTGTTAAGATGCTTGAACAGAAGAATAATTAGTTTGTGATGCAGAACATATGAGAATATGATAACCAGAGTAAATGATAATGCAGAACCTAGGAAAGATAAATGGTAAACTATGAAACACAAATGCTTTAGCAGTTATCTTTATATGTATGAAGAGAGTGATGCTTGAACAGAAGATTATTTAGTTTGTGTATGTGTTATCTTTTAGTTTGTGATGTAGAACATATGAGAATATGATAACCAGAGTAAATGATAATGCAGAACCTAGGAAAGATAAATGGTAAACTATGAAACACAAATGCTTTAACAGTTATCTTTATATGTATGAAGAGAGTGATGCTTGAACAGAAGATTATTTAGTTTGTGTATGTGTTATCTTTTAGTTTGTGATGCAGAACATATGAGAATATGATAACCAGAGTAAATGATAATGCAAAACCTAGGAAAGATAAATGGTAAACTATGAAACACAAATGCTTTAACAGTTATCTTTATATGTATGAAGAGAGTGATGCTTGAATAGAAGATTATTTAGTTTGTGTATGTGTTATCTTTTAGTTTCTTGCATTTCAATTGAGATTATCTTTTGTAACAAGAGTTTGTTATCTTGAGTTATCTATTCTGGAGTGAGTGACATAAGGAAGTAGAGGAGTAAGAAGCACAAAATTACAAGCTATGCAAGGGAGATAGAGTTTAAGAACATCTCATATCTCTTAAGCATTTACAACATTAACATTCTCATGCACATCAAAGTGAAAACCACACTCATGTTTGAACAACAGAAAGCTTACGAATGAAAAACAGTAAGAGTTTAACAAAGCTCGCATATATTTTCTATGAAGAACTCATTGACAAGCATAAATATTTGTCGATTGATGAAGCAAAAAACATATGAAAATGATGAAAAAAAAGCCTGCTAGGATTAGAAACTTTAGAGACTGATAATGCAGAAGATATGAGAATAAGATATCCAGAGTGAATGACAATGTAGAACTCAAAGAAGAATAAGATAACTAGAGTGAATGATAATGCAGAAC
This sequence comes from Sequoiadendron giganteum, assembly GCA_007115665.2. Taxonomy (NCBI): domain Eukaryota; kingdom Viridiplantae; phylum Streptophyta; class Pinopsida; order Cupressales; family Cupressaceae; genus Sequoiadendron; species Sequoiadendron giganteum. Next base: position 224,373,975 of record CM021100.1, read on the forward strand.
CTATGAGATTATTCTAAGCAAAGTCAATGATAATGCAGAACCTATGAGAATAATATAACTAGAGTGAATGATAATGCAGAACCTATGAGAATAAGATAATCAGAGTGAATGATGATGCAGGACCATTGAAACAGAAATGGTAAACCATGACCAATATGTAACATATAAATGATAATGCAGAACCTATGAGACTACGATGTGAGACTACGATAAGCAGAGTGAATGATAATTGAAAACCATTAAGACACATGAAAAGCAGAGTGAATGATAATGCAGAGCCTATCAAATAGAAATCTTAAACTATGAGTGTAATATTTGCAATATAAACCCTACTGAAACAGAAAGGCTAAACCATGACTGTAATATTTGCAATATAAACCCTAGGGAAAGCCTTAAATGGTAAACCATGACTATAATATATGCATTATAAACCCTATGGAACACATATGCTAACCTATGACTGCAATATTTACAATATAAACCCTACCGATACATAAAGAAACATCTAATATGACTATAATGGGTGTAATGAAGATCAATATGGATGTTGTTAATGGCTGTAATGAAGAACAAGTGTGAAAAGGAAAGCCTGGTACAATATGGATGCTGGTGCACTGGAATCTGAGCTGTTGCCTCCCCTTGATGTTAACTCGTTCAATTATGTGCTTGTCACTCCTCCTTTTCTTATGTCGCTCACTGCAAAAAAACTAAATACTTGTTGGTTTTCACGGCTATTTGAATTTGATTGATGGTTGTTTGGTGTGGTGAAATAAATTGTTGTCCTTTTTTGAATTTGAGCTTTGTTTCATATGAATTGGAGATTTGATTGATTTCAGCCTTTAAATCTTGACTTGATTGGTTTGGTGGATTCTTTGAAATTGTTTCCATGTTATTGTTTTGAATAATGGCGGCCTTACAGGAGTGTTAAATGGATGCAGGTGGGATATTTGCATTTGGCTCCACTACGTGCGCACCCTACTTGGCAAGATGGGATAGATTGAAGTTGATAAGTGTTGTAGATCTCATGGTAGACGGGACAGGCGAATGCATTTGCGTGTTGGTTTGGTTATGCTACGATGGGAACCATTCTTGTAATGGGTTCACCAGTCGGTCAAAGATGGGTCGGATGGGTTTCAAAGTTGTTGACTTGGCACCTTGTTTATTTTGTGTAGTTGTGACTAATGTGAAAGTGATGCCTGCATTGGTGTGAAAGTTGGGTTTAATAGTTTACGGGGAAGGGTGCATGTCTTAATGTTTGGGTTGTTTTAATTCCATGTTGGAATGGTACTTGTTCAATGTCAGATACAAGTTTGATACATTTCATCATGTTTGGTTGCCACTGTGTACTTGTTAAGTTTTAAAATTAATGCTAACTTGTGTGCATTTTATATCTAATTTATGTTTGATGTGATCTCGCCTATCTATGGATGAAGCTAAGGTTACGTTGTGGAGGACCGGCATATAGGTGTGGGCCCCAACGAGTGCATGTCCCATCGCACGTTCGGGCCCCCGCCTACGTATCATCTCCTCTCCCCTACCTAACTTGGTTTATATTTGGAAATGTAAATTTGACTTGGATCAAATTTATATCACATATTTGAATTTCAAACTTTTAACTTTCGAATTTTAAATTAGGTCATGTCTCTCTTTCTTATTAGTTGTAATGAGTGAGCTAAGATACAAATTATTTTCATATTATTTACACTAGTTCTTGCAATATAAATTATTAGTCTCAATTCTAAATAGTAGACCTTCATTATTGTTTAATTATTTTCACTAAGTAAATTCTAGCATTCAAACATTTATTTCATTTACATAAATTTGTGAACCTAACCTTCTTACATCCCCTAGGTTTTCTTGCTTCTTCATTAGGTTTTTAGGAATGACTTTATGGTTGTCTATCTTTCACTTTAGATTTAAATGTGGTTAGATCCACCCTTATTTATACCTCGCTACTATTCAATTGATTAAGATTTGGATCTTCCTTAGTGATGTTTCTTTATCCCTGATTACCCACCCTCCTCATTCTCAAACCCTTCATTATAAATACATGTGATCCTATTAAAATGCTACTCCTAATGTGAGATGCTAGATAAAGATCAAAGATCAACCTTGCCTATGTGAAAGCGCAGAGCCCTCATAGTTCAAGAAAAGACCATGATAAAAGCGGAAAGAGGACGATGGAGACCACGATGGAGGGCGAAGACTGAACAAATGCCCTAGGGGCAGATCAAATGATTGAACTTGCCTACGTGAAAGCGTAGGGGCCACGTAGTTCGACACAAGGCCAAAGATAGACAATGGAGGATGACAAGATAGACAAAAGATAGAACCCCAAGCGTAGATCAAATGATCGACCTTGCCTACGTGAAAGCGCAGGGGCAACGTAGTTCGACAAGAGACCGACGATAGGCAATGGATGAGGGGTGATGAGATGACTAGGATAAATGGATAAAAGGATGGAGCGGATATGATGAGCCAGGATAGGTCATGCAGATGGGATGGTCGATAGGGAAGGGATGAGAGGATGTATAGATGAAGGATGAAGAGTGAGGAGATAGGAGGAAGATCTAGAAAATAGATAGGAGTGATGATAGTGAGATAGCGTGGCATTGGATTGCATGGAGGTAGCCTATAGCTAGATACCAATGACAAGGGATTATGAGATGGAAGTAAAATGGATGGATTGATAAAGATGGGGAGATAGAAAGATATTAGGATAGGTGGATAGAAAAAGATATGGAAGGATGGAAGAGATTGTAGGATGGATGGATAAATGAATGAGGAAATAGAAAGATGAGGATTTGGTAGATGGAAGGGATGACTGGATAGATAAATGGATGGGGAGGTAAGGATGGACAGGATGGAGAGATGGAAAGGATTACTTGGAGGGATGGAAGGACGATATCTCCAAGGACTTCATTGCAAAGAACGAGATTCCCCCACTCGAGATGTGTCATGCATGACGAGGCAAGAGGGATAGAAATATGGGTCGAAGGAATATGATAGTGTATGGATGAGGGGAATATATGCCAAGAGATGTCCAACGCATGTATATAGGTTTGCCCCTATCTTTATCAAGATCACAAGGAAGATGGAGGGACTGGATAGGATGCAGAAGATGAGGGGTAAGATGTGGAAGATAGGAAGATGTAGGAGATGGAGGAAAGGAATGCGTAAGTGGATGTTGCCCCCAATCGTGGAAGGAGACTAGATGGGTAATTTACACATGATGTCTGTTTGCCAGGTTTTCATCATGGTACTTATCCAAGGCGCTTGTTTGCCAATTTTTCACCATTGGACGAATGATTTTCTCCTTACTATTTTCTTTTTTTTCTCTTTTGTTTTTCTTCTTTGTTCTTGTTTTTTTGACTTTTTAGACTAGGATATGGGTAAAGATGGATGAGGATATGGATTTGGAAGACATAAGCATCAAGTTCCAGATGAGGTAATAAGAGACCATGTGTAAAGTGACCATCGGATGTTGGTACAACCTTATTAGAATGGATGGATTATGCAAGAGGATGGATTAAAGGGATTTGATGGGGGAGATATGGGGGATAGTGGATGGGATGTTGTAAAGTGTATGGATGGAATGATGGAGTGGATGTGTGATGGGGGAAGGTGTTCAGGACCAACATTGGCACATGTGGTACATGTGAAATGATAGGAGGGTTGATGGGTGGATAATGTGGCGATAATGGAGGCATTGGGATAGCGAATTTTGGGACATAAGGACCCAAAACAGATTTAGGAGATGGAGGATGCAAATGATTAGCATCAGGATTAGCAACTTTGGATGGAATTAGGGATTTCTCATTTGAAGGCATGACCTCTTTTTTCTTGGGAATCCACATGGTTTTGATTTTTTCTTTAGTGGGCCTTTGTGGCATTTTGGATTGATTTGGATTTTGGACTTGATTTTTATTTTCTTCAACATGTCTTTAGAAGGGGACATGAGGAACTTTAGATTCATGTGGATGTTTGGATTTATGCATTGTTGCTTTGGCATCCAAAGTGCTCTTAGTAGCAATGGGATGGGTATGAGGAGATGGATGATGTGGAGCAATGAAGGTAGGGTTATGATGATGGTGTGTGAATGGAGGATGCGAGATAGCATGCATGGAGGTGTTCCTTTGTTGATCATGATTAGGATTTATGAAGATAGGATTTTTATGTTGTGTACGAGGGAGAGGGGGTGGATGAATGAAATGATGAATAGGAAAAGATGGAGGGGGTGATTTTAGGATATAAGGACCCAAAATGGACTGTGTATATGGAGGATGTGTAGGGTTTGATGGAGGGATATAAGAACCCATAGTAGATGGAGGATGAGCAATGATGGATAGAGGGACATAAGGACCCAAAATGGATTTAGAGGATGAGGGAGGAAGATGGACAGTTGTTTTGAGGTAATATGATGCAGGAGGAGGGATGGCAGTGAATGACTTGGTAGAACGATGGAAAGTACCTCTTGTGCCTTTCTAAGAGGATCATTTAGCATGTACGGAGGTTGTACCAACATCTTTAGAGTGCGAGTTTTGGGAGTCATATCCAAGACCATGTGTGCCTGGATGTTCTTTGACTTGAATGGGTTCTAAAATACCTTGCTCATGAAGGCCTAAAACCTTTTCCTTGATAGTTCATGTTCTCAAGCATGTGATCTATGGTAGGGTGTTTATTCTTTTGGAAGCATGATGCGAGCACATTAGTAGGTGGAAGAGGTAGGGTGGTGCATATACTTTGTTTTTCTTCCACAAGAATACCACCATGGATGCACGTAATATTACCGAGGTGATAAAAAAGTGGTGTTGGGATGGTAGGCATCGATGGAGGATCGTGCGATGGAGATGAGGGGAGAGAATCATCCTGATTGGGAGGAGGAGGTGATAATGGATTGGGAGAGAAATTAGGGAGTATGATAGGATCGGTATTTATGGTAGTGGGTGAGAAGGGCTCATGAGATGGAGTGATTGGATCGTGAATGCAAAGGGGATCATGGGATGGAGTGGATGAGATAGTGTGATCTTGAGATGGGGTGGATGGGAGGATAGGATCATGACTTGGTTGAGGATATGGATCATGAGATGAAATGGACGTAAGACTATATTCTTGAGATGGAGTAGATGGGATGGAAGGATCTTGATTTGGAGGAGGGGATATGCTTGTATACTTTGGATCAAGATCTTGGCATGACTCATCTTGTGGGGGATGTATGATGATGGAAGAGTGTTGGAGGGACTCCTCAATTGGGGGAGATATGAGGATGGAGGATTCATGGAGGTCATTGGATTGAAGTTTGTGAATATTAGGACTAGGAGGAGGGGATTGGATGTCTTCAATGGATTGGGTGGATCTAGTAGTAGAAGATGGGTATTTAATGGATTCGATGGGTTTGACCGGCTCAACCGTTTGGATGGTGTCAGGAATGGTGATGGGAGGGATAGGTGTAGGATGGAGGAGGGCCTCATTACTAGTGACAATACATGATAGAGTGGGAGGGCATGGTGTCTCTTCTTGCATGAGTCCTTGGGCAACATTTGGAAGGGATGTAGGGTTAGGTAGAGTGATGGGAATGGATGGAGGATCAGGGACGGACGGAGGATTAGGATTAGGAATTGGTGGATTATGATTAGGGATTGGTGGATTAGGGTTAGATGAGGGGATGGGAATGGATGGAGGATCAAGGATGGATGGAGGATTAGGATTAGGGATTGGTGGATTAGGATTAGATGTGGGGATGGGATTAGATGGAGGATTAGGAGGAGATGGAAGATTGGGAGGAGATGGAGGATTAGATGAGTGGATGGGACTAGATGGAGGACTAGGTGTAGAACTAGAAGGAGATGGGGGATTATGATTAGATGAGTGGATGGGACTAGATGGAGGACTAGGTCTAGAACTAGAAGGAGATGGAGGATTATGATTAGATGAATGGATAAGACTAGATGGAGGACTAGGTGTAGAACTAGAAGGAGATGGAGGATTATGATTAGATGAGTGGATGAGACTAGATGGATGACTAGGAGTGGTTGGAGGACTAGGTGGGTTATGTTTAGATGGAGGATTAAGATATAATGCGGGGAAAGGGGGAGTGATGTAGGAAGATGTGGATGTTGGATTGGATTGGGAAGATTGGGATGGTGAGTGATAGCAGAAAGATGTAGATGAAGGATTAGAATGGGGATATGTGGAATTAATGTAAGGATATTGGGATGGGGGATTGTGATAGGAAGGTGTGGGTGTTGGACTAGAACATGAAGATTGAGGTGGTAGACCACCATAAGAAGACATGTATGGTGAGTTGGCATAGAATGACATGGATGATGGATTAGGATAAGGAGAGGAGGAATATTGGGATGGGGGATTGTGATAGGAAGGTGTGGGTGTTGGGTTAGGATGGGAAGATTGGGATGTGGGATTAAGGTAGAGGTATTGGGATTGTTGATGATGATAAGGAGAGGAGGATATGGATGTTGGGTAGGATAGAGGTTGAAAGGGAGGACATGATGAATATGTCGATGGTGAGGATGTTGGATATCCCTTGTCAAAGGTAGCATAAGGACCATTATTAGATGCGGATGAAGGCATGGTGGGATAGTTTGAAGAAGTAGTGGTATTTTGGGAGGCGATTGGAGAGAGCTTGCTAGCAATGATAGCGTCAAGGGGATCTATATAACAATCTTCATGATCAACAAGATTTTCGTTATCGTCATCAATGTAATTAGGATTTCCCTTGACTACTATTATTGGTCGTGTGAGAGGGGGATAAAGATTCATGACGGATATAGATTAGAAGGACAGAATAGATGATGGATAGAGAACTAGGATGGATTAAATGAAAGCTCATATTGGGATTGAATAAAAGCTCATATTAGGATGATGGGATTAACGCTCGGATTAGAACTGGATTGGAGCTTAGATTGGGATTGGATCAGAGGATATGATAGGATTTATTTGAAACAAAGATCATGGGTTTTAACTAGAGGACGTAAGGTGTTGACAATTAGATTTTTGCTAAATTTGGCAGTTTTCAAAAATTGTCAAATTTTGTCATTTTAGGAAACTTCATAGGAATACGTTTGAGAGTCCAAGTTTTTTCCAAAAAATACCCAATACTAAGATAGGATGAATTGCCCACTAACATACCAAATCTGAGACATTGATTTAGAGTTATTAACGAAAATGATTTTTCAAAAAGCTGGAAAAAAAACACTAAATTGTGATTTTAAGGGTCAAAATGAAACTTTGGGGGTTCGAAAATATGCTAAAAAGGGGTCCAACCTATCTTTTGATAGGTTGGGAATCCACATGCCAGCTCATAACGCAACCACCCGTAAAATTTCAGCCAAAACCCACATCTGAGTCAAAAGTTATGGCCTCCAGAAGTTTTTGCATAAAAGTCAGATTCTTCAAAAAGAAGTTTAGATGATTGGGATGGATGATTTGATGATAAATACGGACTCTGATGATGTTCTAAGAAGCACCTATATGTTTTTGGTCGATGAAGCAATGATTTTCAGAAAATATTGATGGATGCTTGGAACAGAGAAATGGCCACTCGAAATGGGTGATCCGACATTCAGAATGGATAGATGGATACTGGGATTGGTCAAATGGTCAAATGGAGACTTTGGGATTTCAAACGAGGGTTTAGAATGGTCAAATGGAGGAAATTATCCATTCAGGAGGGCGTATCCACACTTCTGCAGTAAAAATTGGTAGAAACGTCAGAACAGGGGGCATATCCGCACTTCTGCAGCAAAAAGACTGGCAAAAACGTCGAAACAGGGGGGGGTATCCGCACTTTTGCAGCAAAAAGACTGGTAGAAACGTCAGAATAGGGGGGCGTATCCACACTTCTACAGCAAAAAGACTAGCAGAAACATCGAAACAGGGGAGCGTATCCACACTTCTACAGCAAAAAGATTGGCAGAAACGTCGAAACAGAGGAGCGAATTCGCCCCTTTGCAGAAAAACAATGACTTGGTTTGAAAATGAGGGATTATGGCAAAGACTTGGAATGATTCAATGAAGGTTTGACTTATCAAAATTTACTGGTTTTTCATAGAAAGACACTTTGAACAAGCATAATCCTATGATGAGTATTAAGGGGTATGGTCGGCAAAGGTCTTACTCTAGGATGAACAAGGTTTCTAGGGAATCCTCGATATACGTTCGATACATGAGGCACAACCATGAACACCAGTTCATCACAAGCGTGAGTCGAGAACCCCAGCGAGATACTGAAAGGCTCGGACCAACTCTTCACGTCTACCTAGGTATCACCCTAGCTTCAACGCTCCACCAATTATGACACAACTGAATTGGGGTACAGCTTTGGCTCTCCCCCTTTTATATACCCCATCGGTACGCGTGGTTGGAATTGTCCCTTGGGGTGATGAAATCCCCAAGCAAGTCCCGCTAAGAAGAAGACACTAATCGTTTCCAACTACCCCCTTCGGATCCGTACAAAGTGCAAAGGGAGAAGGTGAAAATGAATTAATGCCCCCCTAGGGTAACACAAATAAAACAAACACAGCAAGAAACAAATATTACTTTCCCCTACTTATACTATGTAAATAGATAAAACAGTAAGGAAAGACTTCAAAAATCAGAATAAAACAAAGGCCCTACAAGCAAATGTTAGTTGTTTTATCTTTTTCCCTTTGTGATTTGCAGCAAAATACTCAACATATCAGCAAGAAATCTAACTTCACCCACCAACAAACAGGGTTAGAGGATTAGAGCACAAAACAACAAAAGAAAGAGACAAAAACAAAGCTAAAATGCGACTTTTTTACCTTCTCGAACGTGTTGTTAAGGGAAAATCCATCCCTCTGCAATGAAAAACGTTGAACCGGGTGGGCGAATCCGCCCCTCTGTAGAAAATAGTTAGCAAAAACGTCGGAATGTGAGGGCGTATCCACACTTCTGTAGAAAACAGTTAGTCAAAAATCTTAGAATGTGAGGGCGTATCCGCACTTCTGCAGAAAACAGTTAGTCAAAAATCTCGAAATGCGAGGGCGTATCCGCACTTCTGCAGAAAATAGTTAGAAAAAAGTCAGAATGCAAGGGCGTATCCGCACTTCTGCAGAAAACAGTTAGTCAAAAATCTTGGAACGCGAGGGCATATCCGCACTTCTGCAGAAAAACAGTTAGCAAAAGAGAAATGTCGGAACGTTGGGGGGTATCCGCACTTCTGTAAAAAACAGTTAGTCAAAAACGTCAGAATGCGAGGGTGTATCCACACTTCTACAGTAAAAACTGGCAGAAACGTTGGATCGTGAGGGCATATCCGCACTTCTACAGTGAAAAACTGGCAGAAACGTCAGATCGTGAGGGCGTATTCGCCCCTCTGCAAATCCCGAGAGGGCAAATCGGCCCCTCTACGACCTGAACCTGCAAACAAGTTAAACAACAGAAAACTTAAAAGAAAGAGACCCTTCTGTGAGTCCCATCGGGCGTGCCAGAAATGTGATCCTATTAAAATTTTACTCTTAATGTGAGATGCTAGATAAAAACTAATAATGCAACAAGAGGAAATAACAAGATAAAAGGGCACCTCAATGATTAGCCTAAGAAATAGATGAACATGAAAGTAAGATAAAACAAATTGAATGTTTGTTATACCTTCATATTGTTGCTTCCTCTGTTGGCCCTTGATCTTTGGATGTCCTGTGTGCTCCTTGGATGGAAATGGGGTTAAATGGATTCAAGATGCAAGATGGATGAGAATGCTAAGTGTTATGATGGATGAGAGCTCAAATGATAAATTTGCAAGAGTTTGGTTGCAAAAGACTTGATTTTGTAAAATGATGGAAATGAGGGAGTATTTATAGGATAATTGGAATTCTCTATAGAATTCAACGATTGGGATTGATCCAACAAGATCAAGATGAAGGGCTATGGTCAGTTGAGGACTCACAAGCCCTCACATTTTGACATGTAGAATGTGAGATGTCTTAGGGTGGAGTGATGTGGAGATGAGGTGGAGGAGAAGGACAAGAGGTGGAAGAGAAGTACATGAGGTGGATGAAGGACAAGTACCTTTGAGGTACCTTGGGGGATGAGATGATTTCTTAAAAAAGGAACTTCTTGTCCCCAAATGAGGATGAAAGAGACTTTTGAGGAATTTTAGAATTCCTCAAAAATCTCCATGGGAAAAGGGCAAGTGGTTGGAAGAATGAATGTAAATTGTTTATTGGGTAAAAGAAGGTCTCCAAAAAGCTCGAGATTTGTCACGTGCGGGTGATGTGACAAGTCCAAGGTTCTAGAAGCCCTTGGCACATGTAAAGTGACAAGTCAAGGCTTTTAGAATCTTGCATGGGGATGGGAAAGACCTTGGAAAAACAAAAGTGAATTAAAAATTCACATGGGGAAGAGAGGAGCCTTGGGCAAATAAATATGAATTAAAAATTCACATGGGGAAGAGAGTCCAGGCTAAAAAGGGTAAGTGGGAAGGTTGACCAGAAAAGGTAAGCCAAATGTGGCTAATGATTTTGATTAAGGTTGTGCAAACACAGGATTAGGATAATTAATAAGAGATTAGAGGCAAGTGGGAGATTATGGAGGATGTGACACTTAATCTTGATTAAGTGGTGCACATCCTAATCACAGATTAATTAATTTAATCTGGATTAAAAGAGGGTTATGGAGAATGTGACAAGGAGAGAGAAAAAGAGGAATTAAAAATTAGTTTTAATCCAAATAGGTTAAATGACTAAATTAAATAATTTTTCATATTTATTTAATTTAGGGAAGAGAAGGGATAAGGTAAAGTATTTAATTTATTTAATTACATACTTTAGGAACCTTAGGCAGAAAATGAAATAATGATTAAATAAATTATTTAATCACTATTAATGAAATAGATGAATATAATAGACGATTTTGATCATATGGAAGTGATCAAATTTGGATGTCTACAATACCTTTGATATTCTCCTAGTCACAATTTTTTCCTATATACTTATGTTTATGACATTGATTGATATTCATTTGATACATGTAGGTATATTCATGCATTTTTTTGTCATTACATCTAGTGATCATATTTTCTTATATCTCATTATGGTTATCCTTCACTGTGGAGACTAATCTTGTGTACTTAATTATATTCATCTAATCATTATATTAGCAATTCTTAGTTTCTACTTTACATTGTACCATCCTTTCTTATCCTATATCTTCGATCTATGATTTATCACATGTATTCTCTATTCTCCTACTATGTCATTTATTATATACATATATCATCGCCTAGTCTCTTATATAGATGTGACCCTTCTAGGGTACCCCTTAACCTATCTCCCTTTTTGGCAAGATGCTCTACACCTGCCTTGCAATAGATTGTGGTAGGTTATGTTCTATGTCTTGCACCCTACCAACAAGTATATTTTATCTCTTTGATGAGGTTGATCTAATCTCATTTTTTGGTTTAGTAATGCATTGACACATAAGGGTGGGATTTACAATTTTTAGGTAAATTGGACATCGAACTAATTTTTTTTAACTAAATCTTCACTTTCGGGCTCCTATAGTGGCTAAACCATGAGAAATTTGAAAATGATAAAAACTAGTGATTTGTGACATTTTGTCTATAGATTCTAAATATATTTTTTCAATTTTTTTGGAATCAGATTGCACTTATTTTTCCATCTCCTTCGAAAACAAGTTTTTTTTTAAATACAACATTTTTAAGGAGTGACGCTCACCGTATACAACTTAATTTTTTTTGTATGAAGGATAAAATTCTAATTTTTTCGAATTTAGATTTGTAACTACAATATCTATCACTTTCATTTGGTTTATATTTTTTTATTGAATATTTTTTCCTTCGTCAAGTTTCGAAGTCAAACCAATTACAATTCAGACATAGGCGGACTGTATACAACATAACTTTTTATGTACGTATCGAAATTCAAAAAAAATTTACTGGATCAAGGACATCAATACCTAGCACAAACATTTTTTTAGAATTTTATTTTGATAATCTTCTATTTTTCCACATGTGCAAAATAAAGAGCTTGATTTTCGATGAAAAACCTATGTTTAATCAAACTAAAAATCAAATACATAATAAAACCAAAACATATTAAAATTATATTTGTTGGATAGCTCGTTCTGAGGACTACCATCATCTAGTTGGGTCTGTGAAGTCTCCTCCATTTTCATCCTCAATCTGAGCTTCGAAGGGCAAAATTTTGGAGTTTTTTGGTGCCAGGAGGGGAGAATGGGGGAAAAGGGGGGTTCATTCGAACCCCCTTTCCATAAGCAATTTTTTTGCTTATTTTTTTCGAGAAATGTGAAACCTGACGTTAAATGGGTTCACTCGAAGGAGGGTTCTATCGAACCCTATTTAGGTTTGCTTAAACAAGAAGTTCGTTTGAACCCCCAAAAACCATTTATTTTTTGCATGGGGTCGTTTTTTACAACTTTTCCTTCCTCACTCTAATTGTAAACCACTTTTGTGGGTTCACCCATGATTATGCTAAGTTAAACTCTTATGGAGATCAATGACCTTATAGGTTAGAAGAAGAATTATCATCTTACTAGTAGATACTCCATATTTTCATAGTTAGGTCCAATTATTGAGGTCATAATGGAGATTATTTAGAAGTACGGTAGGAATATGATTTTCTTATTATTATTTTTAATGGATAGAGATATCAATTCCTATGAAGGAATTAGGTAAGGTGGATGACAATTTTCAAATATTATTTGACTTGACGTTAATTAATCAAAACCATGCGTATATATATTTACACATAAAGGATATATAAACACATACATAGAGAATATATATATATATATATATATAGAGAGAGAGAGAGAGAGAGAAGATTTAATGTTGTTTAGAGAGGTGTGATTGAATGAGAAGAAAGTAGTAATAAAGCAATTGTCAGCTTATTCTAAACAAAGACACTAAGAATTTGCATGGGAGGGAATCAAAAATTTCAATGAATGTATTTTTTATGATGTTGATATTCAAGTTATAATTTAAAGGAATCATAATTGCTACCTCAACAAACCAAAAGAATGGCCTTTCTTTCAAAATATGAGTTTTAAATAAAGCTTTTATAAAAGTGACTTATGTCACTTATTGTAATCAAAAGTTAAAAAATAAGTTTTATCTTTGAAAAAGTTATTGAAAAACTTAACTTAAATAATGTTTATTTTATTTTATTTTCTCAAATATTTCAAAAGGTAGTTGAGGTAGTTACAAGCTGGTTATCCAATAAAGCTTACAAATAAAAGGTTATTTCAAATGTAAAGGGGAACTCTTACAAAGGGGAGGATTTTGAGAATATTTTGGAGAAATTGTATGAAGAATTTTGGTTTGGTCCATTGTGTACCTAAGGGTTTTGGGAATTTTATATTCTCATAAAGATAATGAATAATACATGTTGGTTATTATGTTCTAAATGCATTCATGTGTTATTATTATTAATTTTTTGTATGTTAAATTTGTAATCCCTCTATATGTGTGTGCAAACCATTTATAAATTGTGTAATTGATGTACAATAAATGTACTCATATCTTGGTATCTTGATTTTAATTTGTTGAAGCAACTTGTCTCTTCATACGTTGAGATTTGTTACACTTATTTCATTATCATTTAATATCGAAACATATCTTGTAGTGAAGTCCCCTTTGTGATTTGTCTTATCTTATGAAGTCCTAGTTAGTATTTGAATGTTTGTCTCTAGGATTCTTGTTATTCAATTTTCTTTAGTTCTTATCTTTTCCTTTAAATTTACCTTTTTGTTAAAAGTACAGAGAAATCCTAAAAACCCTATCTTATAAAGGAGCCGCCTCTCTCAACATAGAGGAAATTTGTTAGTCCAATAACAACATATTCAACTATTGGAACATTTTCCACTACCCATTGGGTGAGTCACATGGAAATTTGTAGTGACAAATTTCTTTACTAACACATAGAAAACCCAAATATATTACTTACCAATGGTTTTAAAATAATGTTAAATGGCATTTCATTGGTGTTAAAAGATAGATTGGAGTTGCCAACAATGTGTTATATTTGCCAATAATATTACATTAGAATGATAGATTTTAGTAATTCCCAAGGTCCTATTTGCAATAGATGTAGACAAGAAAGAGGAAATAATATCTATTTTCATATTCGAATACTATGGATCCTAGTCCCCAACCGTGCTTGAACTTGTAAATATCACTCAAGTATAAGAAATTTTGATTGCATGCGTCAATCCAATTTTGCAAGTGACGCGTACAATTGATGATCAATTTAAATACAATGGACAAAATAAGGGGTAAGAGCGCAAAGATGAGGGGCCAAAAGGGGGTCTTAAGTGGCCACTTTTTTCCTATGACCTTGGATGAGAAATTGAGGATAGTTACACTCAAAATTTTAAGATACAAAAATAATAAGGGTTGTAGTGCTCCAAGTCTACTTTTTAAACTATGATTTTTTTTTTAAATAGTAGAGATTAAGGAGTTCAAAAAAGGGAGACATAGAAATTGGTGTTGTTTTTGTCAAAAAAACATAACATAGGGTCTGTTGTGGCTCCCTCAAAAAGTTAACTTTTTTTTGGTATTTTTAAAATCACTTCGGTAAGAAATTAGCTAACAACATGCAGTTTATTCCCAATTTTTCTAATAATTTTTTAATGAATATATAATTTTTTACTAATTTTCAAAGTGGACACATCCTAAAAAAATAGAATTTTGGTCGTGTTACCCCTATAATTCTTGGAAACTAATCAAAAATCATTTGTTTTGAATATGTGTAGAATGGAGTCTAGTTTATAAAAAATGTAATTTATTTCAAATTTTAATGAATGATTAAAAAATAAAGTTGAAAATACCAAACATTGGGTTTTGACAAAAAATGGACATACAAACAAAAGAAATTAAAGATGAAAGCCTTAACATTGTCAAAATGTGAAAAAATTACATTGTTAAATAGCTAAGAGAGAGCTTGACATTACCCAGGTGTTTGATTTACTCAACCTTGGAACACATGCAAACCTAACAGTTAGCATGAATAGGATTATGTGAAATCCTGCAGAATATGCAAAAATGCATATTTGGACATTGGGAAGGCACTCCAAGCCTTTGATTTGGAAATACAAAGCATATCCAAGCCTAAGGTTTCAGGATTCCCAAGGCAAGACATAACATGAGCGAGTTATAATCCACTCAAGTATTATGTCTTTCCTTACATTTTGCTTCACTTTGCTCATTTTTTATTTATGTTTCCCAAAGCATGACATAACGCAAGTGCTTTATGTCGCAAGCTTGAAATTGTTTATGTGCAAGTTTGTTAAATATATGTTTGATGTATGTATGTATGTATGTATGTTGATGAGAGCTACACCTCCCAAACCACACAAAACACAACAATAGATACCAACACAGAAGATGCAAGACAAAAAATAACCCTTTCAATTATTTTTAGAAAAATAAAATTACAGATTCAAAACTTACATCCTATAGCCTCATGGACTTGATTCATTACAACAAAATCAACTCTAAAAGAAAAACTATTATTTGGAGCCACAATATGCACTAATGGAGCCACCTTCTACAACCCCCTACTTAACCCTTTTATTTTATCCCAATAACCGCCCTAGAATGTTCTATAAAGTGCAACTTTCCCTTTTGTTTTAGCGCCAAAAGTCTTGCCATTTGATTTTTGGCCTAGGAAGAAATTTTGATGAAATTGGCTTTTAGAGGGACAACTTTGTGGGGCCATAACTTTTGATCCGGGTGTCCGATTTTCTATTATTGCATATGATTGGAAAGCTCTCAAAGAGATCTACAACACTTTAATCCAATGTAGGTTGGTTCAGCCAATTTTCAAGTTGTTTCGGGGCCTCTAAAGTTTTATATTTGAATTTGAAGCTACATTGGAGAAATTTCTCGAGACAGAAACTTTAATTTCTCCCAAACCATTCAAGGCATTGAGGAGATTCTTTCATGACCGGAAATATTTTTCAGCAATGCTCCTTCGCGTAAAATTTCAGGTCCATACGAGCCCGTTTAGGTTGACATTAAAAATAGTAAGTGACCATTTTTTGCTATTTTTGACTCCTGACTATCTTATGCCCCTCACGTGTCATCATGGAACTCAAAACAGCTAAAGAAAATAAATAAAACATTTTTTTTGGGTGATGCAAGATTTCCCTACATCGTTGGATGCTCCTACATCAGTTTAATTGTCGGATAATTAAGGAATCGCCTATAAATACAAGGTCTTTCAACGTACCCATTGCACACAAAGGTGTGATTGCTAGTTTAACTAATTTTATATAATCATACTATTTTACTATTTTTGTTATCATTATTACAAAACAGTGATGGATAAGACAGCAGGTTCTGCTATCGGATTCTAAATGGATGGTCAAGTCTTAATTGGAAAATCCAAAGATTGACGAGCAAAATTTTAAACTAGAATATTTATTTAATTTTATAGGCTATTCAAATAAAAATGATTTCATTTCATTTTACTTATTTGATTTTAAAAAAAATAAAAGTAAATGATCTTGATAATATAATACAATAGATCTTCAAATATTTTTTAAATAAAAAAATAAAACTTATTTAAAAAACAATAATCTATAATAATATCTATTGTAAGATTATTTATAAAAATTACATATATATATGATTTCTAAATTATAACATTAAAAAATTATATACTTCACATTACTTTTGTACCTACAATTCATATATCAAAATTAACAAATAAATTCTAAGAGTATACTCCAAACTATAATCAATAAATAAAATTATTATAAATTATATAATTTAAAATGAAATAATAAATAATAGAAAAATAAAATTAACTCTTTTAATAAATTTTTATTTTATTTTTTATAAGTGCTATCAGTGGGGATAGCGCCCCTTTACATTAATTTCAAAATGGCAATATTTTCCTATCCTTACATTTTTTATTACATTTAGAACTATGTTGTTATATTGCTATATATGATTGTGAATTATCTCCCCAGTACCATAGTGTGGTTCATCCTGCGTTTGTTAAACCGGTCTTCATCTTGCACGAACCTTGTAAAGGCACTCAGATCATTGTTGATAATGCCTGCCTGATAAACATCCCAAGCATTGCCTAGGAAATTTCTCCTTGCTTCAGCCTGGTTTTGGGCACTACTAGTGCCTTCCTCCCCATCTTCTACCTCATCTTTTGTCTCCTCCTCTTCTACCCCTCTTTTGCCAAACATGTATTTTAGGGGACTCACCAATCCTTTCGCAGGCAGCTCTAGAATTGCATTGGCCACTGCTTGTGTGTTCAATATTGTTACGAAGCCTCCCAACTTCTCCACCATCATTTATTTGGTGCCCAAAACATCTATCAGTAGACTTAGGACAGTCCCGTAGATTATGCCATCACACCAATGCTTTCTTTCCTACAAGATCTCTTTGATTATTTTATCGATCGCTACAAGGACTTGCGTGGAGCCCACTAAAAATAACCTTTGGCACTAAACCTGTATCGGCTCTTTGATGCACCCACAGCTTATTCCAAATATGTGCAACATTTTCTTCCTATGTGTTTGGCGCTATTGCTCATACTTGGGTATTTCATTCTTTCGGCTTTCCTTTATAGGGTTTATCCACTCTCCTTCGCACCTGACACGGCCCCCAATCTTTTTACTAAATCCCTGTTCAAATCTATTTACGTCATCTTTCCTATCCACTTGTCCCTGTTCATCTTTTCTAAAGATTCAGAAATATTTCTTTTACCCAATTTGTCGATGTCCAATACCTCTGGAAGTCCCGACCACTAACCCATACAATTGTCTACTTTCACTAGTACTCCTTGGTAGACTCCACAGTTTTCCAGTAAGTCTGCAGCCTTATTGGCTTCCCTAAATATATGTGATAGGGAATAATCGCTCAGTTTCCCAAGTAATGATTTTATCACACCAATCCAGTTATCCAATTTCCAATTTGGTGCTTTCCCCGAGGTTATCACCTGGATGCAAATTTGGGAATCTCCTTCTATTTCTACGAAGTCGATTCCTTTCTGAATGCAAACTTCTAATCCCAATGCGAGCGCCTCCATCTCAGCTATGTTGTTTGTGTTATTGCCTAGATTTTTAGATGCAACCCACACACCTTGTCCTTCTTCATTTCTGATTATACATCCTACACCTGCCTTTTCAGGGTTGCCCTTGGCAGCCCCGTCAAAATTTTGTTTCCATTTTAAGCACACCGGTTGTTTCCACTAGGCTTCCTTTCTATTTATCTTCTTCCCTCTCGTTATCATATTTTTTGGTATTCTTAATTCTGGCCAAAAAAAAATAATTTCCTCTTCCCAACGTGTGAATTTTGTTTTAGACCGAATAACATTCCTGCTATTCATTATTTCCACTATTGCGTCCTATATTTTTGCGATTAGGCTGCTTCTTTCGAGGGATTGGTTTTTGAATATACACCTATTCCTTTCTTCCATATATGCTATATGACCAAGGAAGGCGACAGTCTCCATAGATTTTTCCAGTAACCATTTTGGTTTAGAATTGGCTAGCTGTTCATGGCTTCACCAAATTTTTCCTGCCTTGGTCCTTGGATCCCAAATGCCTCATACAGCTAGTCCCAGCATGCTACCACCATCGGGCACGTCAGGAGTAAATGATCTAAAGTTTCCTCCTCTTTTTTACATATTACGCACCTAGATGGGCCCACAATCCCTAGTCTCTTCAATCTATCGCCAATTAAACACCGATTGTGTATTGCTACCCAAAGAAATGCCCCAGCTTTGGGTAATATTTCTCATTTCCAGCATAATGCTGACATCCACTGTTTAACCTTGCTCTAAGAATTCTTTATACAATACCCCATTTTTCCATGTATTCCCATGACACAGCTCCACACCAAATTATTTTGTCCTCTTTTTCGTTTAGCTGAATCGATCTATTTTTTAGCTCTAGTTCCACAACCTTACGTAGGTGCTGAGGTAGCAAAGGGGTGGAAATATCCTTCCATTGAAACTGTTCCCCAATCGCACTCATGTTATGTTGTGCATAATCTTTCACTAGCTCCCCAGCTTCAGCCTGAAGCCTTTCCACATATTGTTCTAAATCAAACATTTCTAACAAACTCTTATTCCCATTCCATGAATCTTTCCAGAACGATGCTTTCTTTCCATTCCCAATTTTCCATGACAGATGACTTGTTATTAGAGGTCTGCACTTTATGATGTATTTCCATATTGTCAAGCCTCTTCCTGGATTGGCTATCGTCATGATTCTACTTGGTTCGCTGTTATCCATATATTTACTTTGCATAATCCAACACCAAAGTTTGTCTGGTTGCTTGTAAAGCTTTCATACTAGTTTGGCACCTATTGCTAAGTTTTGTTGCCTGATCTTCCTCGGTCCTGCTCCACCATCCTCTTTTGGTTTACATGTCATGTCCCTTCCTATCAATGGTATTTTTCTCTCTATCTTGGAGCCTTCCCATAAGAATTTATTCAATACCTTTTCCATTTTAAATTCAGACTTCCTTCACTCTTCATATGTGGACATAGTATAGATTGGAATAGCGGATAGGATTGTCTTCACCATTGTGATTCGCCCTGCTAATGATAACCAGTTGTTCTTCCAATACATTGCCTTATTTCAACATTTGTCGGTTGTCTCTTCCCAGTGTTTGGTTTTACACGCTCCATCAAAGACTTTTACTCCTAGAAATTTTGCAGGCAAGCTTCCCATTTGGTACCCTAATATAGAAATAATTACCCGTCTTAATGACAGCCTTGTGTTAAAGAAATAAACTCTTGATTTATCCTTATTCATTTTTTGACCTGATTGTGCTTTGTATTCATCCAGGATGCTTTTTATGTTTTTGGACTCCTGTATACTTGCTTCTCATAGCAAGGTTGTATCATCCGCAAATTGGGAGTGAGTAATTGATTCAAAATTTTGTACCACCTGCACTCCCTTCCATTCCAATCGCTGGCAAATTTTTTTAATGGCACAGCTTAAGGATTCAGCCATTATAACAAAGAGAAAAGGCAAAATAGGATCCCCTTGTCTAAGACCGTTGGTAGCTTGGAAGAAACCTTGAAATGTGTTATTTATTGACACCGAAAATCTCACTGAAGAGATACAATATTTTATCAAATCACACCAGTAGGAGTCAAACCCCAGTTTTTCCATTACCTTCTTTAGAAATTCCCATGATACTTTATCGTATGCCTTGCATACATCTAACTTTATAAACATCAATGCTTCCCTATTTGTTGTGAGGGTATGTACAGCCTCTGAGAGGAGTATTGTGCAATCTATGATTTCTCTACCTAGCACGAATCCACATTGTTCAGGTGACACAACATTTCCCACCACTAATTTCAGTCTGTTTGCTAATACTTTAGCAATAAATTTATAAATTGTCTTGCATAGTGAGATCGGCTTGAAATCGTTAAAAGATTTGTATTCCTACTTTTTGGGGATCAGGGCTATCGCCGTTTTATTCAAATCTTTTACAAAATGCTTATTCTTTTGAAATTCTTCTACTAACTTCCAAATATCATCCCCAACAAAGCCCCAACATGTTTGGAAGAATCTGGATGTAAACCCGTCTAGTCCAGGCGCCTTGTCCAGGTGAAGCTGGAATAATGCAACTCTTACCTCTTCTTTTGTTACTTCCTTACATAACATTCTATTGTCATCTTCCGTTACTTTTTTACTGATTGTTTCCAATATGCTTTTGTTGTTTGACAACAAACTTTGGTTCCCCAAAAGTTTCTCAAAGTACTCTACCATCGATGAGCCAACTTCTACTAAGCCATGTGTTGATTGACCTTCTCTCAACTAAATTTCTTCAAAAAAATTGGCTGCTCTTCTGGCCAATACAGATACATGGAGAAATTTGGAATTGGAATCTCCTTCCCACAACCAAACTTCTCTCGACTTGTCTCTCCAATAAATTTCATCTCTTTTGAGGAGTTCAGCTAGTTTTCCATTTAGTTCTTTTTTTATGGAAAACTCTTCGTTTCTCATTCCATCCTTGATAATTTTCTCATTTAATGCCTCTAATTTTGTTTCCACCTTGGCTTTTTCTACAAATATATTCAAAAAAAAATCTTTTTTCCATGACTTCAGCCTCTGTTTTATGTGTTGGAGTTTTTTGACAATCTTAAAACTTATCGAACCCCCCACCCTTATCTCTCTCCACCACTTTTCCAGTAGTTCAACTAGTCCTTCATCACACCACCACATATTCTAAAATTTAAAACATGCCCTTACTGATTCCAACCAATTAGAAATAGTTATCTCTACTGGGAAGTGATCTGAAGATGAGTTTGGTAATATTTTTTTTTGTATTTGTAGGCCAGATTCATTCCAGCTCTTGGTGATTAGAAATCTATCTAGGCGTTCAACAATTGCCATGAAATCCTTCCATCTATTTTTCCACGTAAAGGTTCATTTTTCTGTCAGACAATCCACAACCCCTGCCTCAGCTACAAAGTTCCTGAAGTCAATGGAAGTCTGAGATATTGTTCGAATTCCACCACTTTTTTCTAATGGGTCTAAAATAGTGTTGAAATCCCCGTCTATGATTAATTTTTCTTTGAGGAAGGGCTGCGAGAATTCCAAAATCTTCCTCCACAATGTTGTTTTTGTTGGACCATAAATATTGATGATTATAAACTGGCAATTCAGGGCCAGATTGTACATTTTTTCTGCCAACCAGTTATCTTTTGAACAAATGATTTCTATAGAGACAAATTCTTCTTTCCACATGATACCCAATCCTCCTGCATTACCTTTAGATTACAGAAAATGCCCTTTCCAATCTTGGCAGAATTTGAGGAATTGTAACCCTTCTTCATTGGATAGGTTAGTTTCTTGAAGTAAGATTATGTTATTTTGGCTTTTCTGTATTTGACGCCTAACTAAACGTCTCTTGTTAGGGTCCTTTAGGCCCCTGACATTCCATGTTGTGATTTTCATTGCTTCCCAAGGGAGGACCTACCTCCCTTGGTACTTAGAAATTTAGCAATACTGGGCAGGTTTTTGTGAATTGCCTCTTCCTCCCTTAGCTGTTTATAGGATTTCCTTCCCCATTGTTTCCTTGTTGTGCCGAATTTTCCCATGCCCAAATGGTTTTCCGCCGATTGAGAAATACACCTATCTTCTATGATATCCAATGCATCTTCTAATTTCATACTTGAATCTAGATCATTTCTTATTAGAGAGCCAGTCTCATCTCTTTCCTCTTCCTCCTAGTCAGTAATATTTCTTGTGCCATGAATTTTAGTTTGATGATATTCACTGAAACCTTTTGCATTTGTATCCTCTAAAGGCTTCTCCCTTACTTCAGTATCCTGCTTGGTACTCGTGATGGCCAGTATTGTAGCTATTTCATTGTCTGGCATTTTGTTCTTTTTATGTTTCGCATTCCCCTGTGGGCTTTCGCTTTTATTATTTTCCTTGATGATAGTGCAATTTATTTCATTATGATTCCTAGCCCCGCATTTGAGACAAAAATATTTTATCTCCTCTATTTCTATTTCCTGAATCCATTAAGTCCCATTTACTACCAGGCGAATTTTATTTGGAATGGAATCTATTGCCGCAATTTTTAGTCTAGTGTATTTGTAAAGATCCACATCCATGATATTTGTGTCAATTTCCATTAGGGACCCAAGTGTTCTTCCAATCTTTTCCAGGCATTCCCCTGCTCAATATTCCATTGGAAGATTGTATAATCTAATCCACTTGGGTTGATCATATGGTTGCATCTTTATTGGATCAAAATTCGAGTTCCAGGGTTGCATATAAAGGGGCATATCATTCATTACCCACATATCACATTTTGTTATTCTCTTTTTGGTCATCTCATTTGCGAATACTACCACAAAAAAACCCTTTGGTAAGAACCTTATTAATACTTTTGTTTTCCATTTTTCTCTTATCCAATCGTTGATCACTTGCCTACTTGGAGTTTTCCTAATGAATCAACATATAAATGCATCTTCCTTGAGAATGTTGACATCTGCTTTGATATCTTATGTAACATCGATTACTGCTATATCTAGATTTAGGTTAGGGTTTTGTTTTTCCTAATGCGTCTGGCTTCCCTTCGGTGTGCTTTCTTTCTAATTTTTCCTGCCCTTAGGGTTTTTTCCATCCGATTTCCGTTGAATCCCATTATTTCCTTTTTTATTTTTATACCCATGCCAATAGTGATTTCGAACCCATTTAGGATCAAGTATTTTTGAAGTTTCAGATTTGTAGTTTGTTGATTTTATTTCTTTCTTTCCATATATGGTATGTCTTTCCGGAGTATCGTGTCTTTTATTGGGTTTCGTTGTCATTTGTTTTGAATCTCTCTTTTGATACATCGGATGGCATTTATCCACCCAATGCCCTTTGGTAAAAACCCATTGCAGCCTATGTTCTTCCTGATCATTTGTATCCTCTTCCACCGCCACCATTTCTTCCCCCTGTTTCCTGTTGCCCTTTCCTAATTTGCGCCCCTCTAATACCACATGCCTCCCTTCTCTGCTTGGTGCCTTTGAAATTTTTTGTATTTTCTTTCCTTCGTACCCCTGCTTTCCTTCGCCCATCTACTCCATTTTTTCTTCTTTCGCATCTATATTTCCTTTTATATTGAAGTTTTTTTAAGATTACAAAAGATATTAAGGTTTGGGCCTTGGTTTTTGGCACTATAGGCAAGAAGCCCCACCAGTTCACCAAGGAGCCTCCCCTTAACACCAGGGTAAGCAAACTCCATTGTCAATGCAGTAGAGAGTGACCCCGCGAGGTTTGAACCTTTGTTGTTGGCTCTACAGGAAAGAAGCCCCACCATTTCACCAAAGGGTCTCCCCCTCAAAAAAGGGTTCAACACCGGGACTTCCCGGGAGGTCACCCATCCCAGTACTACTCCGGCCCAAGCACGCTTAACTACGGAGTTTTCATGGGATCCCGTGCACTAATGCTGGTATGATCACACCCTCCTCTTTTAATAACTTTATTATTACAAATATATAATTTTATTTTTTAATAATTATATTTAATATATATATATATATATTTAAATTATTGGATAACATTAATATGATTACATACTTATAATAATTTTTTTCTTAAAATTTGTAAATATGAGCTATTTTATACTTTTAAAGCTATGCTCCAAAATATGAAAGGCCTCATCATAATTCTCTATTTGTCCTTTTTCCTTAGCTAAACAAAAAGATTTAATATTAATAATTAAGTAAAATGTTTTATATTTTTATATATGGACATTTTAATAGAGTATGATTTAATGTATAATTAAATTGTTTAAAATTATATAATTACAGTAAGCTAATTTTTTTCTCATCTATTACAATACAGATCAACAAAGGCATGTTGATGGTATGATTTGGTTGGTCATAATGATGGTGAAACAAAATATTTAAATTGTTTGTGTCCTTCACTATTCAATTATATATTTTTTAGTTTCAACATCATACTATATTGTCAGGAGAGTTTATATATATAAGGAAGATTGATAAATTCATCCCTTACCCTATTCCCTAAACTTTTCCAAGATCAAAACTCTTCAAAATAGTTGTCAAAGACCCACCTCCACCCTTGATGAAACAATTTACTTTCAATCAATGAGATGGAGGGAATATTTATGCACTATTGAAGGAAAAATGTTAAGGTGTTTTCTTGATCAACTAGGTTACATAGATAGCATCTTTGTTAAACAATAGCATACCTAAAACCCATAATATATTGATTGTTGAACTATATGTACATCAATTGATAAATTGATCAACAGTGTTCAATTGATATACACACTAACATTTTGCACACATGTGCCCACACGCACACACACACATATATATATGCATATGCATATATATACATATATTTATGTGTATACATATACATGATATACATGTATATAATATTTGTACATGCATACATATATATACATATATACATACATACATACATATAAACACATATGTATGTATATGTACATAGAAATATACATATGCATATGCATATACATACATACTAAAATTTATAGAAAAAAGGATCTTAGGTCTTAAATGCAAAGAACCTGGGATGCAATGGTGCCCTTTTTCCAAGTTCCATTAAGATGTAGATCAACAAGGTGAATAGATTGACTTACAACCATGAAGGTTATCCAATCAAATTTGAATCTACATCTAATTGCTCAGGTTTGGAATGGATAGGAAATAATTTGGAATGATTAACCTAATTAGACTATATGCACTAACATGTAAATTGCAAGATCCCAACAACTGATAGATGGAAACACAAATTTGTAAGTGTATCTGAGAAGTGTAGAATGATATGTACCAACCTAATAAAGATGGTTTCAAGCAATGTAGGAGGAATGGGTTGCCCTTCGGAAAATGGGTCTTTGTAAAGGTGTCCTAATCAACTTTTGGAGTCCTCTTATGTCAAATCTAACCTTCAAATTTTCACCTGCAAATCTATCAAAAGACTGTCAGATATCTTTGTAACTAAGTTTTTGTGGCTTGACAAGATGTATGACAACAAATGCAACAATGGAGAATTTGTCTTCAATCCTCTTCAAACCTATAACCTACACATTCAAAGAGGGGGGAAATTTTGGGCCATTTTAGGGGCTTGCCTCAGTCAAACCTCATGTAAGTGTTCCCACTTCCGCAATGGAAAATATCAATGATAATTGATAATGAAAAAGGAAGGAATGGTGAAATCCCAATGCTCTACAACTCACCACCCTTCAATGGCTACCTTGAAGGATTGAAGTCATACACACACTACTACATAGAGGAGGGGTTTTAAAAAAAAAAATTAGACAATTTTTGAGTAAATCGTCTTAACTTGAGACAAAAAAAACTTGTGTATTGTCTTAAATATTGTCTTTAAGCGAGTGTCTCAAATTATTGTCTTAAAAATTTATCTTTATAAACAATATGAAACAAAAGAATTTTTGTCTCTTTAGAGACAATCTCACTTTTGTCTCTTTAAATACAATATGTCTTTAATCCCAACTATTGTCTCTTTAGAGACAATCTCACTTTTCTCTCTTTAGAGACAATATGGAAAAATGTATTAAAAAATAAACAATTTATTTTAAATATTTTTTAGTGTGGTTTTCAACATTCAATATTTTCAAATTCTCGTCGTCCTCCTATTTGCTGGAATTTTTATTTTTATTTTACTAAATGTCGTGGAAAATTATTTTTATTTTTATTTTTATTTTTCAAAATGCCATGGAAAATTTATGACAAAAATTATCAATGATTTTGAAGCTGGGAGCAATGAACAATTGTCGAATATGCAAAGCATGATGTTCATAAAAAAACAATGAAAATAATGCTAATTCAAATTTAGAAAGTTAATGCCAACAAGTATTTTTTTATTTATAGTTTATAGTACATGGCAAGATTGTATCCTTGAAATTAGACATAGTTTTATGGTCAAACTTCATGCAACATATTAGTCCCGACTGTTTTATCCATAAATATAAATTTAAGCTACAATGGCAAGCTTAATCAAGGACATTTTGTTATATGGTGGCTTTCTAGTAAGTATTGCATATCACCCCAATTCAAACTTATCCACATTATTTCTAGACGGTACTAATACAACATTTAATTCAAATAATATTTCGCAAATTGTTTACATTATTGAGAATGAATCCAATATTTTGAAGGCTACATCAACTAGATATAGAAATTTGCCAAGCAATTTTCTTAAACAATTTTTACATTGGAAAAGAATAACACAACGTTTCTTGAACAATAAGAAGAGATATTTCATTGATTGGAGCAACTTCATAGGACATATTTTTATTGAGATATAGTGTCTCCAAATAATTGTTGTCATATTTAATATCAACGAATGTTTCAGTAGCTGCTCAACTCTTCTTCAGCAAACTTGGCCTCACTGCATTTCTACAACTTACTATTTTGGAATGCATCAGATGGATGATCAGGCGAAGTAGAAGGGCGTTTCCAAAGGTGAAAGGTCATTGCCCCTATTGCCCTTGCTTCAACTCCTACTGACATCCCCCTAGTTGTTGCCGAAGCCT